>WUQG02204421.1:0-21774 GCA_011317285.2 Androctonus mauritanicus
AGAAAATTTGAACGTTAGACAGAGGATAACGTTAGATCGAAAAACGTTAGACTGAAACATTTTAATGTTATTTTCCCATATTTTTTGCCGGGACCGGAGAAAAAGAATGTTAGATCGAGGAAAACGTTAGATCGAAGTTTTACTGTAGTAACATATTTATATAGTAATCTAGTTTATTATTTTATTGATATCCTTATTGATATTCAGCAATACGCAAAATAAATGTTTTTTTACATATAAAAAATAATTTTTCATAAAAATCAAAAAATTGGCAAAGTCATGAATTAATTATAGTCTACATGTAACAGTGGATTTTTTAATTCAAGTAGACAACTTACAGAATTAATAAATTCTGTAAGTTGTTTACTTGAATTTGTATTTTTCGTTAATTTAAAATAATGAATATTTTACCAAATAATAATAATAATTTTCGAAAGACAAGAAAAAAATTTGATATATTTATTTCATTAATAAAAATTTTTAAATGATTAATTTTTTTTATTATTTGATATTAATTTAATAAGTCTTAACAATTAAGAAATAAATTTCTTCCAAATAAAAATTGCATGAGGGTTACATGTCGTATATGACATAATTAAATTATAAATATAGAATACAATACTAAAGCTATTTTTTATTTTTTTTGGTTAAAAACAAAAAAATGTAATTTTTCTGTTATATTTAATATGTCACCAGTTATTTTAAAAATTTAATGAGTAATGCTATATTTTTAATATTTAAAATATATATATATAAAAAAAAAATATCTGAATTTCGAGCGGAGATGTTTGAATTATTATTTTTTTTAATTGTTAAATCTCAAATCAACAATAAAAATATTCTTAATTCTTAAATCAACAATAAATAACAAACAATTATCTGGTAAATTAAATCTAATAATTTAATAAGATTGTTTGCATAATTCTTTGATTGTTGATTTTTAAATCTTGTTATTTGTTGTTGATTTTTAAATCATTCAAATCAACAGTAAATATAATATTGATGATTTAAGAATTATGAAAACTGTCTTATTAAGTTACTAGATTTAATTCTGGCAGGATAATATAAACGTATTGAAAACTACAGTCAAATCATGATAAGACGTCCCCCTTAAGCCGCCACCTTCGCTGACTGCCAAGAAATTTGGAGTAACGGATCTTTCCTATATTAATGGAATAACCAGTGATTCTCATCCTGTGTGGGGCGTGTCCCCTACAGGTTGAGAATCGCCTGCATAAGACGGCATCTGCCATCCGCCAGTAGAAACATCTAAACAAATATTCTGTTTAGTATTGTATTTGTCCTCGTTTAATCCGTCAGAGGATGTAAGGTCGACTTACATCCTCTGGCCCAAAGTTCCCAAAGTTCATCTGTATTGTATATACAGTATTAAAAGTTCTCTGGATTCATTTGTAACTAGGGAGTGGGAGAGATGGAGTTAATGGTTAATCATGTGTCTCTTTAAGCCTGGTTCATACCTAGGTTTAGAAAGTTTAAGATCGTAAGAACTAGATTGTTTCCATCGTTTATTGCGTACGGAGCAAATAAGGATATTGTACAGTAAGCTATGTACATTGTATTTTATAGAGAACTCTAAATAGAGGATCAGAACAGCAGATCGATATGTTTTCTATATAGTATTGTACATATACTATACTGTAAAATATACAGTTTTTTAGAAATGTTAAGTTTGGATGTTAAACATAAATATATTGCATTTTATTAAATTTAATAAATTCGGAATTCATTTCCACATCTATACTACATGTGTTTTCGATAAACCGCCAATCCCGATTAGCGGCAAAAATCATCTCCAAACGGATGGTGGCGTCTTAACGGAGTTTGATTATATTATGTTTTTCAATGCTGTCACAAGGAATTGCATTATTTATATCTTATATCTTTAATTTAGTGAATAATTTCACTAAAACTAAAATAATATTGTTCACTGAATTATTGTATGCATTTAAATCATATGTTTCAGTTGAATGGCTCAACGAAAAATCTTTGCAAATATAATTGTTTGATATAATCCTTATAATTCTTTTCTTTTATAATAAATGATGATTAAATGATTATTAAATCATCCAAAATTTTGTCAGTAATCAGATGCAATCATTATTATAATCAATAATTATAATAATTAGTATCTAATGTGTATTTAAACTTTTACTATTTGTAAATGTGGATCATTAGTCCGAAATTCTGAAATTTCGGATTAAATTAATTAATGTTTATCAATTACAAATGAAAATAATTCATATATTATGCAAATCTGAATCATTAATGACCGAATAAACGAACTACAACAGTTTACAGGTGAAAAGAAAATAATCGAAATATCTTGTATACTTCATTTATTTTTCTTCCCCTTTTTCACAACATATATAGGCCACATAGTTCAATCAATTTCGATTAAATTTGGTATTTAGAAAGTTTCCTGTGGCCCTGTGAGAATTCCAGCATCAAACAATAAAGAATTAATGGTATCTGTTAGTATGTTTTTGTTTGTTCTTTCATGAAAAAAAGAGACATGATTGACTTATTTCTTTTATCTGGAAAATGATACCAATGATATTTCTATGAAAATATAAAATATGAATCAAATATTCAGAAAGTAGGAAGGTGGATGTAATTTATTAGAAGCAATTTTGGTTTGATATTATTATTTTATTTTCATCATAAATTTTGTTTTTATCCTGTCTATATCAAAGCTTTTGCAACATAAGTCAATAATGTAAGAAGCAGCCATTTCTAAGTTGCAGTTAATTCTCCTATTTTGTCAGTTTGGTACTTGATATCACTTTTTTACATGAGATATTTTTGTAGAATATCTTAAAATTGTCTTCTCTAGTTGCTACTTATGTGTAGAATAAATAGTGGTTGACTTTCGCTCTTTTCATCTAACTAGTTCGTAAATTTCGATCGTAAGTCGAACTCTTATTTCCCTTAGGAGCAATGTTATGAACGTTTGTTCCATTCCTGATAACTTTATTTCCAACTAACAATTATTCATTTTTTGAATATAGAAGAAAATTAAGAAAAACTCGATATATGACATTTATAAGCATTTATTATGTAGAAACAAGAAGCGCAGAATATGTATATAGTATATATATGTTTTACTCTTAAGAACTTTTAAATGTAGTAACAAAAATAACAAAAAAATACAGAATGGTAATTATCAAATGAAGAATTATTAAGAGGGATTTATTCACTTCAGGAAACTGTTGCAAACTGATGAATCTATAGAGTTTCACTGATGTGTTTTCTATTTTTGGGATAATGAGAGGATACTATAAGTTTATCACAAAAGAAAACTACAGGCGAAATTTGGAATTTTAAACAATGCAAATCATGAAAACAATAGTTATAGCCTATATGCGAGTTATTGTAAACTTTTTTTATAGAACATAGTTAAAAATCGCATAAATTCTAAAAAGTAAAATTTAAAATTGAAATTGTTGTGCAGTATACAGCACAATAAAGTTTTATTTATTATACTGTATAGACAAAATTTGAGACTTTATTTAAATAACATATAATCTTAAATAATTGTTTATCATATGGGGAGAGCAGGGTAAAGTGGCCATTGGATATTATTACTCTATATCCTTCAGGAACCTGATGGTGAATGTTTAAACTATTGCAGAAGGACAACATTGGTCTCGAGAGTGCATCTGAGCTAGATTGCCAAAGAAAATAAATTGAAAAAGATTTAAAATTTATCTTAAAAGTTTTTTTTAATAAATTATTGAAAATAATGTGTCTTCGTTATTGCATTTGATCATATTTATGTCTACCTCCAGCGTAGAATGACCTTGCTGTTCATAAACCATTAAACTAGAATTTTTTTCCCATTTAAAAAGTTAAAAGTTTACTCAGTGGCCACTTTGCTCAAGCTAGTCGGGTAAAATGGCCACTTTGCAGAAGTAAAAATAAAACAAAAATTAATGAAAACATAGCAAAGCATGTAAAAAATAATATCTTTTATTGACACTACATTAAATACACTATATTCTATCAAAATATCAAATATGTAATAGCTAAGGAAAAAAAAATTACTAATAAATTTAGTTTAGTGTGGTCATTTTACCCTGCTCTCCCATATAGCCTTCATGCTAATTAATATGCTTGGTGATTTACAGTTCACTAATGCAATTCACTAATTAAAGATTCGACTATTTAATTTTTGTGCTATAGTTTAATAAATTATGATGTATTTTAATTTATATCAAAGCTTTAATGTCTTAATTCGAAATTTAAAGATATGCAAAGTCATCTGCTATTAGTTAATTACATGAGTTTGAATAAAATGGGATTATAAATGACATGATTCATGATAATATAGATGTATTGTACATATGATAGTGTATATATATATTATATATTAATGTGAAAATTTGTGTCCGTAATGATTAAATAATTAAAATTGTAACCATACTATCAATATTAATTATTAATAATAAACTAATACTGTATTTAATTATTAGCATTATATATTTTTATATATTTTTTGTTTTACTTAAGGGTTTGTAATCTTGTTAGAGATATAAACTCTTATCTTTTAATGTAATTTATGAATTAAACAAGTTAAAATCATGTGCATATTTTAAAAGTTAATTCGATTGCGAGTATAAAATGCTTGGAAGACTGTTAAATTATATAAATAGTGGAAGAAAATGAGTGACAAGTTACTTTAGCTCTGTATGCTTAGTATCAAAATTTTAATATCAAAATTTTCAAATATATTAAAAATATAATCGAAAAAAATAAAAGAAAGTTAAACGTCAATCACTGAAATTATATTTCTGAAAGTGGAAACACGCTTGTGATATTCATTGGCATTCGTCAGCAAGAAAACCACTCTTGTAGTTTTCTTGTTGACGAATATTCGCCTGCAAGAAAATTCATATTTGTAAAATGAAGATAATATATATATATATATACACACGCCTATTTCTCGAAACTTCTAGTTGTCGGGAATGACGAATGTTTGATGTTTCGCAATTCCCAAGAGAAGCGTATCAAGTTCTTTCAGTAAGAACATATATGCGCAAATGGAAACAACAAGAACATTAACTCGTTAGACCAGTGGATTTTTAAACAATACAATACATTCATGCATAAATGTTTCATGAATGTTTTGAATAAATCTGCTGCATTTTTGTAGATCAATGTTGTGTACTTTGATGTCTGTTTAAACATTGATACGAAACGAAAAAATTTTGGAGTTTGGCGAGTAAAGAATATTTGCTAAAATCCACATTACTAAATATTTGCCGAATTTCAGATATTTTTAGCTAAAGATTCGACGAACACCACAAGTGTGTATCCATCTTTATATATTTGAAAAAAAAAATCGTTTCTTTTAACATCATCAGTAAACTTTTTGCGTGGTTAGTAAATACACACAGAACTGGCACAATGTTATTTACTTACTCCCATTTCATCCAATTTCGGGATGAAGAGCATACAGAAGGCTTCTTGATCTGATTCATTTCTTTGAGTTTTGCTTTTAGCCAATCAGATTCCTCTTCTCTCCTATTATTTTACTGTACTCCTCCATTCCCTCCCCATTCTTCTCTTTTTTATAGGCTAAACTTCTGAATAAAAATATCATTCTCAATCTGTAATGTAACAATAAAATTGCTTGAAATAAGCATGTTAATAAAGAAGTCTTGATGAATCTCACTTATCCGATCCAATATTAAAAATCTTAACATATTTTCCTTTTCGACTTTTCTTTGACCAAATAAAATAAGTTTTACTATATTTAGTTTTCTAACTCAAGTTTTTTTTTATTGTTATTATACTCGTTCCTCCAGCTTAAGTACTAATTCTTGTAAGAAGGATTAACAGTGACTTTAGAGTGTTAACTGTTACTCACCGATTATTTTGCTTGAAAAACTTTTTCATTCTTCTTGATAAAAATGCTCGTGTAAGATAAACAGAAATTCAGTTTTAATTTTATAATTTTTCATTAAGTTTTGTGTCTATAAAAATTGTTAACACGAATTTAACATTTTTAATTTTTCGAAGAAATATTTAATAGATTAATACAGTACTATATATTTTTAAAAGAAAATATTTTATTGTATTTTTATAACTGAATATATTAATTGTTTTAAATTTTTTTTATATCTTTTTTGACATTAGAATAAAATTTCAATTTAATATTCATATAACTGATGCTTGATCGTAATTTAATTTTATTTTCAATTATGTTTTTTATTGTGATTAGAAGTGAAAGAATTCTTTTAGCTTTTCTTTCGCTACTTCTTAGTTATCTCCACACTCCACAACGAATCGTTTTATTTATATGTAGGAGATCTATATAAACAATAAAAATTTGTCATGTTATGAAAATACAAATTAAATTTTTATGTAACAGAAAATATGAAATTTTTCAACGTTTGCCTTGTTCAGGAAAAATATTTCTGGATTTTCATTTCTAGAATATTTGTTTATAGCCTTGAAACATTCTTAAAAGAACAATAATTTTGTTTGTAAAGTTTTTATCAAACTTTGTAAATAAAGTTTTTATAACAAAAAACAATTTTTTGTAAATCAATTGATTATAATAGTGGAAGAAATCAATCATCATCCATCATTTAAATATAATTATGTTGAGATTAAACAGAAATCTTGAGAATGAACAGAACAACAAAGTAATTTTAATATTTTCTTTTTAAAATTACCTCCGAGAGAATTAGTACATAAGACACATTTAAATTTCTGAAAGAATGTAATTTATTTTTGCTGATTAAATAATTTATGATAAATTATATGAAAAATATATTGTACTTTAATATTTATATCGCAGATCAAAGCTTAAAAATCCTCTAATTTGTGATCTACAATAATAAAATAATATCATGATACAGAAATAAATTACTATAGAAATAAAAAACAAACGACAGATGATATTTTTATTCATTGATTTTTTTTTGGAGTTTGAAGGTTTACGATTAAGGTATAGAAGGATTAGTTTGAAGATTTTACGCAGCAAAATATGTGCAAAAAATATATAACTGAGGCAGTTAAGAATAGCTGTATTCTTTTTGGAATCAGGTTAAAAGATGTAGATCAACGATATGATCGAGCTCAAACCGTTAAAAAATCTGAGTAGAAACTGTCTACTATTCTTTTCTCACTCATTCATGATTATACAATTCCGAAATTTATTTCAATATTTTTCAGACTTTTATTTATATTTGTTATAATTGAAAAAAATTATAAAAAATTATAAATTCTGTAGATTTTCAGCTTATGTTCGGAAGGAAAACGAAATTTATCAAATGGTCATGTTGTTTATGTGTCTAATAAATTATCAACTAATGTCTTCGTAATTATTAGTATATCGTCAGGAAATATAATTTTGATGTTCTGCTATTGTGGATATCACGATTCTTCACATTTAATAGTTTAACTTCAACCCATTCAAAATGGAGACTTCTAAACTTCGAATGTTTCTCACTAATAACTTTTCAACTATTTGGCTGAATTTTGTGATGTTTAACAGAATAGTCAGGCTATTAATTAAAGTCGAATTCGAAGTAATTATCCGTGTAGATTCAATTCTTTAATTAATTAATTTAATTTTTGAAAGTCGACATAAGAAAGGCGAAGATTCGATCTTATGAAGTTTATAATTCATATGCTATTCGATACATTCTTTGAAAGAATTTAAAGGTCTGTAGGGATTTTCAAGAATGGGACAACAAAACATTCATGCATATCTCAGTTAATATATCTTATTGTTAGCATTTCTCTTTTTTAAACTTATGCAAATAAAATTCATATTTATTACCCAATCGAATACTCATAAGAAAATCTTGGCATATACCATTGATCTGCATTATTCATCCTTCAATCGATTTTTCGTAGCAAAATTTAATGTCTTATACCCTTTAATTTATTATGAAGCAGATAAACGCGTATTCACGATAAATATTTATACAAGATCTTATAAAATAATAATAAATATGTTTTAGGTTTATTTCCAGACTAGATAAATAATTATTAAACAGGTTTCGCTCTTGTATTTTATAATTATTTAAAAATAGTTTCGCAAACAAATTGAGTACATTTTTCCTATTTTTAAATTATATTAGCAAATAGTAAAATATCCTTGTAGAATAGGTAACGGCAACAAATTTACTTTTATTTTGTATGATATGCAAATAAACATGTTTTTATTATTTTAAAATTTCACTGTGGAGAAAACAGTAGAAGTTTAAAACAAATACATTTTTGTCTATGTTTTCTAACTTCGACTATTTCTTTCATAATTTATTTATTTTAAAATAACGAAAAATATAACAATAGTTTGTTTGTATATAATCCACAGGGTTTTTTTTTCTACTGCTTCCGTTATCATAAAATTTTCAGTAAAACATTTTTAGTTAGCAGGAAATCTTCATAGCGATAATAATACATTTATGAAAAAAATTTGGTCCGAAAATTATTGGTCAAAATTGAGATATAAATAATTCTTACATATTCTCTTGAGAATATAGAATCCAACAATATAAAATCTTACAAAATAATTTTATCAATTAATTTTTAAATTATTAATAAGTTGAAATCTCCAAAAACTTCAGTCTATTACAAAATTTATGACACTACAAATTGGCGAAACTGAAAATGTGGTGAAATTTAGACATCTTGCCTTCATTTTCCGAAACAGCATGGTTGCTGCTGACATACAAAAACTTTGCTTTTAACTATTATAGAAGATATGTTGATGAAAATAACAATGTCAATAAATTAATATAATATAACAAAACAGTCTTTATAATTTCAGCTAATATTTATTTATTTATTTATACATATACACCCTACAAAAAAAAACAATTTTTGGTGTCCCCTCATCAGCGTTATAATAATATGAGTTAAAAGTCATACATGCTCGCACAAAAAAGATCTGAAAGATTTTTCAAGTTTTTTGCCTTAACCTGATGCAAGCTTATTTTTTGCGATTTAAATTGAGGAACATTGTAGTGTCTCCTTTCATAAATTTCATTAACATTTGCAGATCATATTTCATTATCAATTTTTCAATAGATAGCAAGCGTAAATCATTTGTAATTTGTTCTTGATTATTTAAAAGATATATACCATTTATTTTGTTTTGATTGCACGATACCATACTTCACTTAACGAATTTAAACATGATACGAATTCAGCAGAATATAGTTGTATGCCGTACACCACAGAAGATATGAATGCCGCTTGAAACCAAGTTTGAAGTATATGTTTATTCTTTATTTAAAACATATGTCTAAAATATTTATTCTTCAATAATTTTAAACAATATGGTAGCAAAATGGTCTAGCACTCAATATTATGTAAAATTACACAGATAATTATCCTATTACGGCAGTATTTCAAGATGACGGCGATTATACAAAAAATTCGCTTTATAATCGGAACGTTTCTTCAAACCTGTGAAATAAGAAACTTTAACTTCTAATTGGTACAATTTTGAATATATTACAAAAATATATTATATAAAGTTATTTCAGTAATTTTCGGGATCAAATAACACAACATCTGAGTTACGAACAACACGAATTAAGAACAAAACTTACGAATTATGTTCGTAACGAGAGGATCGGGTGTGTATACATAAAATTTAAGTTTTGCCTAAGTTATATATCTTCTTTTCCTTCTGTTTAGATGATGGCCAGCACTCGGCAAATAAAAAGATTTTTTTAAGATTTTTATTCGATTGATTTTTATAGAATTTAATAAATTTGTCAATCAATAATGTCGACTTGAAAATAAAGTCATTTATTTAAAAATGGAGAATATTCAATCTTTTCAGATTTATATTACGATATAAATCCAGAATGAGATATGTTTCTATTGTTAGCTATCAAATAGCAGAACTTCGAGATATCTTTCAGATTGATGGCATGCTTTAATGAGCATCTTTAATCGATTCCAAAACAGCGGATATGTTCGGAATGTAGGCAATTAATTCTTTCCAAATTCTTTTCTTGTTCATGTATATAATAATTTTATCTTATTTCAAAAACTTATTTATCAAACTAAATATTAATCTGTAGTTAACATATCAATAATCAGTCAATCGAAAGAATTAGGTAGAAAAGTTTTCAAGGAATTACTATATTATTTTAAAATATATTAAAACTAAAATTAACAGAAAAATAAATTTTGTTTTATATATTTTTATTTAATAAACTAAAAAAAAAATGATTTTATTGTTATTCAACAATTCACTTAATAAAATTGAATGCCAATTCTTCATAGATCATTTCACAAATAGTAAATAAATTTTTTTAGAAATTTATAGTAAAAAATTAGTTACATTTCTTAAGACTTCAAACAGAAAACTTAATATTTTATTTTTGAATTTCAGATTAGTATATATATATATAGTCATAAAATAAAGCAAAATATTTTAATTTTAATTAACTGAAATCGTTTAAAAGTTTATTCGTTTAATTTTTTTTTAAATTTTAACAAATAAAGTTAGACATAAATCCTGTTGTTTTTAGTTGGTTCACTTAAAAGCATTACTTTTCTAACGATCGATAATTCCATTCACATATTTCACTCAGGAGACTTCTGTTACTCAAGTGATGCACCAGATCAGTTTGGTTTCTGTTAGCTTCAAGATTTAATGTTATCTTCATCATTATACTTTTGCTTTCAGATAATCAATAGATTCCCAAAAGTTATTAACAGCGCATAGCATACATTTACAAATCGGAGAACACCAATTGCATTTCCTTAATTAAAAAAGCAATAACAATTGAGGCAATATTTGTATTGTAATAGTACTCGACATTTTACTTGATACTATATCTTAAAGTTAAAATAATATGATTGTTAAAATTTAAATACTTATTTCAAGTAATATATATATATATACAAACATAAAAAAAAGAAAATTCAGAATTGTAAAGATTTCCAATATTTAAAAACAATGTCTGTTAATTAATTCATGCTGGTTATGCCCATTATGATACTCCATTATTAATGGAGCCTACTATCAAAAAAAAAAAATCTTGCTTGAAATTTCTAAAATATTGTTACATTTATAGAAATTTATCATAAATATTCAGAAAAAAATTATAAATGATTGAAAATATTTTAACCCTTAAAGACTTTTGTATCCTATAGGATATACAGATTTTAAACTTTTTTTTTAAATATTTTTTAACTGCATTGCTATTTTTGGGCTATATATAGTTTCTTCGAATGAATGAATGTTTGAATGTTTGAATGTTTAGCATTTTTTTGTTCTACTGTAAGTTGATATTAAAAAAAAAGTTGAAAATCTGTGTATCCTATAGGATACAAAAGTCTTAAGGGTTAAACCTATTATAAAGGAAAAAATTTCAATATTTAAACAAATATTTTTTTGAAAAAAATAGATTATTATTATTAGATTTTTTCATTCTCCGAATTAATCTTTCTTTGAATTACTTCATTTTTGTATTTTGCAAACGAAATAAGTATATGCAATTTCGAAATTTTCAATTTATAAGAGGAAAATCTATTTGTGGAATCGATTCGATATTAAAATTTTAGTTCTCTACTTTAGCATTTCCTTCAATAGATAGCATTACTTAACTGAAAACTAATTTTTGCACATCAGAAAAACTCTTAAAGAATAACTTCAAATTCTTAGTTAGTGAGGTCCTCTAGATCAGTGTTTTTTAAAATTGTTTCTTTGAACACCTCTATAGTGTGTACAAGATTTACTAATTCCCAACCTTAATATTCTCCAACTACGAAGTGGAAATATATAAAAATAAAAATCAGTATTATTGATTAATATACAATTTTTATTGCATATTTTTATAAAGATGGATAATTGTTAATTCGTCAACTACCAACATTAATAGAATAACAAAAAATATATATTTGTCATTAAAAAATTTAATTTAATTTAGAATGAACGTAATCAATGAGAAGAATGAGGTTGATGCTATTATATTAAAAGATCGAAATAGTATTAAAATATCCAAACGATTTCTTTGCTTAGTCAAAAGCCAATATACCGCAGTAAAAACCGCACTCTACTAAATAGGAAGTTTGAAAACGCGATAATTAATTTTTTTGCTACCGCTCATAAAGAAGAATATCTGCCAGCTATTTTTTTTTTTTTTGCAATCAAAAAATTCTTGATAAGAATTTCTAAATTTTAGTTTCAATTCGATATCCTCTTGTAATTCAATCAATTCCTTTTCGATAAAACGTTCCGCAACGTAACGTGATTTAAAAATGGTTTTTCTATCCAATCAGAAACTTCCAAATCAAGTAAATTTCTGAATCTCGCAATGCTTCACGAACAAATACAACATTTGAATCATTCTAGCCGTGCATGACTCGCAATGTCTCTCTACTGCCACTTGCTACTTGACGCCCCCTCTAATGACCGAATCACCCACATTGAGAAATACTGCTCTAGGCAATAATATTGGGGTATATTCAATATAAATAAAATATTAAAAGAAACTGACAAAATTTATTTTGACTTTAATTAAGCGACTTATAATTTCCCTGTATTATATTTAAACATTATTAGATAAGTTAACATAAAATATACTTAGGTAAAAAATATATATATATATATATTAATGCTATCATCAATGAAAGCTTTATTTTCTAAATGTCTTGAAAGCACTGTATAACAAGAAACATATTAGCTAAAACAAATAAATGTCAGCTATATTTTCAGCAAGGTCGAAAGAGGTTACAAATAGACACATAAAACACATTGATGTTTCTTTTAATGCAACCTCACTGTCAGCTAATATACGTAAAAGATAAATTTCACTTTGACGACAGAAAGTATCTTGGAATCTTTTGCAAAATTCTTTGAAGTTCTGGATAGGAAATAATGTTCAATAAATGAGTAGAAGAAATTTCAATATATATTCTTCCTTCCGCAAGAGTGCAATTTATTTTTTATGTATTTTAACTGACGATCCATTTGCGATAATAGGAGAGTCAATTTGCATTCTATGTTTACATTTGTATCTTGTGCCAGTCTTAGTGAAAATACGCATAGCTGTGTCATTTATTGATTATTATTTAATATGCTTATTTAATTAGCTTTATATTTCTTCCTGAAATTCTGATTTATTGTAAATTTTTATTTGACTCTAAATTTTATATAAATTTTATTATTTAGAGTTTGTGAATGAAGTTTATCTTTGGAAAAAAAACAGTATATGTGTTGAGATTATTGCAATATCGAATAGTGCTATTGTGAAAATTATTCAAATGTAAGAATTATTATATAAATGATGTATACAATTGCATATTTTGCTATTCAGTAAGTGAGTTATAATTATTCAGCAGATCTTATTTTTTGAAATTATCATATATAAACTGATAAAATTCATCAAGCATAAAAGATGTTTTTTATAAATTAATTACTTTCTGACGTTCTTATTAGTTAAAATATACGGTAAGGTCCAATATATGACTGAATTCATGATCCAATCCCGTCTTACATATTCTCACTACAATGTCGGAAAAATGCCCACATGACAAGGTAGACTTTGCAATGGGGAATCCGGGATCGAATCATGGATCTTACTATTCAGAATATATTTAGGGCAATACGACGATCTCAATCCTTCATCTACTGAACAATCTCAACATGGATATGGAAATTCATAGTAAATTCTAGAATCTTTTAATAGGTTACAATAAGATATATAAATTTCATTCGAATCGGATAATGAAAAAGAATATAGAAACTAAGTTTGTTAAATGGCTGAACAAATAGATTAATAAATCTAATTCATATGTTATTTTTCGTTTCATAGTAGAAAGGATCAAAATGAATAGTAAAAAAATAATTTGTTACATAAGTTTATTTATTTAATATCTATTATTCTGAATATTTTAAGCTGCGTTGTAAAGCTGTGGCTTACCCCCCTGGAGGATCCGAGTTCAAATCCGGGTCCCACATTTCAGTTTTTCAGAAGGGTCCGATTCTGGCACGTTGAACCCCATCCTTCAATCATCTGGTTGATCCCATCATGGTGTTGGCCAGCCTGTGATGGTTTCTATAAATGGCCGCTGCCAGATACCAAATATCCCTCGTGCGATAGGGCGGCTTAACCTAGCTAACCTAACCAAACCTGAATATTTTAATCATAGTAATTTATTATTTATATGATATTACAGGTGTTTCTCTAGTTACAATTATAATTCGTACAATAAGTTTTGTTAGTAAATCGGTTGTTCGTTATTCAGATACCGTTGTTATTTTTGTTTCAACACAAAAACATATTGTGTCAGTATATAAATAAAGTAATTTCAGTACTTTATTTATATAAAGTAAATAAAGTACTGAAATTACTTTATTTACTGTATATTGTAATATATTTCGCAATTTGGACAAGTTAAAAGTTTCTTATTTCACAGATTTGAATGAAAAGTTCCGAATATAAAGTGAGGAATTTTCGTTGCAATAGCCACCATCTAGAAATACTGACACAATATGTTAACTAACTATATAATTTTACATTATATTGGTTGCTAGAACCAATATAATGTAAAATCATTGTCCTCGTTCATCGTATTGAATAAGATGATATCAGATACCTCGCTTCTTTTAAAACTATAGTTTCCATCGATATATATATATATATATCGATGATATAGTTTCTCATGATACACACAAAAAAGATTTAACAATCTATAAATCACAAAATGATTTCTTCTTAAAATTCTTTGGCTTCCTCCAATATGATCTCCAGATCATTTACATTATAAATAAAATTTTCAAATCTAAATTTTAAATTACAAATAATTTTTAAATGTCTAATTTAAATTCAGTATGGAAGATGTGATAATAAATATTCATTTAAAATATATTTTCTGAAGGATGGATAAAAACTTTTTGTGGATCTCGTTAGTAATGTCTGCAGTAGACAGATATTAAATAATGCAAATCAAGTGACAAACGATAAAGTGAAAATGTGGCAGAATAAGCATTTTATATTTTCGCTCTAATGTAACCAAAACATTATTGAACATTAGAAAATCCATTAAAGCCTGATATAAATATGAAATTAGTATTACGAGATTGCAAAGAAAAATTATTATGCAATTAACTTCATTAATTAAGCCTAACTAGATCTAAATTGTTTCTGTAAATCTAGATGAAGATGTTAATTATTGATAAAATTGCCTAAAACCAATTTACTTAATATAGTACATTATTTAATATTTTTCGAGCAAATAGTTTTTTCTTAAATAAAATAAAGAGTGTTAAAATTTGCTCTTTGCCGAAAGAAAAATAAAATTAAATAAAATAATTAACCGAATAAAGTAATAAAAGAAAAACTTTTCAAGTTAGGATAATTACTGTTTATTTTTTAATCTGAATTCTTCATTTTATGAGAGTTTGTTGATGATAAATTAAAATCAATAAAAATATCTAATCTTAAATCCAATATTTTATTTTAAATTTGATATAAATGATGATAAATTCATCTTTGTATCAATTATGTTGTTTCTGTGTGATAAATACAATATAGCATAAATTATTTTAGTCATAAAATGTTCATTATAATAGCTTTTTCGCGAATTCTTGCTAGAGAATTCCTCGTTATATTTTTACTAAGAAATTTTACGAAATTTTTTTTATACTAGAAGAAAGTAAAGATATGTAGTAATCTTTACTTCTCTACATAACCATTGTTGAGTAGATTATCCTCATTAATAAAATTATTTTAAATATAATTATTCCCACTGGGATTATTATTTAATAAGATTCTAGTAATCCTTTTTAGTAGATAGACACTTTTCTATAAAATTCATTTAAAAAATAGTAACCATTAACATTTTTTGTTTCTACTGCATAATAATATCTATAAATAGGAACATTGTTGTTTTTCACTATCTTCACTACTGATACAACACAGAATTTAAAATTTAGTAGTTAACTATATGCAAACTCTAATTTTATCTCTTAAAGTTCAGTCGATCTATTAAATTCAAATTTTCCTATTTTAATCTTCCATATAATAATAAAGTAGTCATATGCAGTAGGAATAAGAATATTATTCGTTAATAAATTTAATGAATTATTAATGGAATGCTATCAATTACTATCGCTAGCACTTTTTGGTGGCATACAAAATGACTCGTAGTTAAGAAATATTAGAATGACTCTTGTGATAAATATATCTTGGTTCTTCCGCAATATTGAAGACTTCATATGAATTTTCCAATAGTTAGATGAATTATTTTGCATAGAATAAAATTTAAATATTTTTATTATAAGAAGAGAAAGAATAAGTAAAGATTTTTTTAGTCGCGTTGCATTATAATTTGTAATGCAGAATATAGAATTGCAGTATTATTAGAAAATTGAAACAAAAAGTGAATTCCCGGAAGAGTTGAATTTTCTTACACATTCAGTAATGATCTTTAAAGATCTGTCAAATTATGATAACAGAAAAATACTATAGTATTTATTTTATTAAAATTTAGAAGATCCTATCACTTATTCTATTGATTCTATCCAATTTTGCCTTGCATTAAAATATTTATATAATTATCGTTACTAATATATTGCTTAAATATTGTATTAATAATGATAATAATTAATGAATATTATTTATGAAGATTGTTTTATTAAAGAATTTTATTAATAAGTCTTGTTAACGGATTATTTTCATTCTCAGATGCTGTATGAAAATTCTTCATTCTCAGATGCTGTATGACACTATATTTGATTGTATTCGTTATCTACGACGGGAGGCCAAAATGTTCTTACCTTCATCATGCCGTATGTGGGTTATAGATCTGTAATTGTAAACAATGATAGGTTTCTGTTTTACTAATACGCATGCCTTTCCTGTTTTAAGAGGTCTTGTTTAACCGGAGTTAGAAATGTGATAATTGAAGATGACTTGCTAGACAAAATTGGATATCAAGCTATGAGTAATTTGGTATACGGTTCTTTTATCTTCAAGGGAAAACTACACAATCAGTCCATGGAAAGATGTCAGCTGTGTATGTCGAGGAATGTCCATCATATGAGACTGTAAAACGATGGAAACGGAATTCAAATGCGATTGCATCAGCCTACAGGATGATCCAAGAGAAATCTGTCCAACAAGATCATGTTATCTCGATTTGGAATAGCAAAGATTCAGATTACTTACAAAAAGGGTCGATAATAATAAAGGCATATTACTGAAATTTGTTACAAATGTTACGGGACAATATCAAGGAAAAAAACTGTGATTTGATGCCAGAAGGTATGTTGTTGATAGCTGACAATGCACTTGAACACCAAGCTATAGACACAGTTACTTTTCTGTAGATATGGCTATGAAGTATGACTTGTTCAATTTTCATATTCTATCGACTTGGTACTTTCAGATTTCTCTCTGTTTCAAAATATGAAAAACTTTTACCATGAAGAAATTTCTTTGATAATGAGGAAGTCATTACTGTAGGGAAAACTGGTTTGCCTCCAAATCTGCCGACTTCTACAAAGATGAGATTAAACAACGATTCCATAGGTATGAAAAATATGTGGCCGGAGAAGGAAGATATATAGAATAGAAAGGATTGGAGAATCAAATTTCAAATCCCTACTACATCATGAAGGTAAGAAAATTTTGGCCTCCCTTCTATTAATTTCCTTTATTTGTTCTCTTGTAAATCACGTTTGTGATGTATAATATTAATTTATATATTTGCCATTACTAGTAATAATGTTTACGATATACGACTGTAGTAATGCTAAATTGTAATGCTTTCATCTTAATTATATAAACGGATATTTCTATGAATTTTACAGAATTTATGTAACAATCCAAATTAAAAGCGAGACTGTATTATAATGTTAGTGGAAACATTTGCAATCCTCCAGGTAAAGAGTTATAGGAAAAATTTGTCTTTTTTTTTCTTGGTAAAATCTTGACGAAAAACATTCGAATCAGGATATAAAATGATGCCCAAAAGAAGAAACAATGATACCAATTCTGCCTCAAATAAAATAAAAACAAAGAACGCCATTGATTTAGAGATTATAAAAAATAGTATGATAGGTGGGCTAGCAAAAAAAAAAAAAAGTGAAAGACCCGTGATATATGATCGAAATTAATAATTCTGGCGACAAACTAAGAGGGATGAAAGTAGATATATCCGCTTATGAGATACGGCCAAGTATTATCAGTATATATGGATTTACAGACATCGTCCTTGTTCTGAAACACCAAAAACTCAAGAATTTCCAGTTTTATACCTAAAAAATAATCGGCAGTATCTGATATATGTCAAGTTGTATCTATTGCGTCCATTTAAATTGACTTTCAGGTTTTTCTACTTACGTTAAAATCTATATTTATGTGTTATTTTATTTACATCTAAATTAGTTTTCTAAAAGGCATTTTATTATTTTATGTCATCATCACTTCTTTTATGCTATAATCGCCGACGAGAGTCTTTATATAGGCTTTATAACGTAGAGTCTTTATATAGTTTATCATTCTATTATTTTAATTCTATCTTAATGAGCAACTCTCTAAATATCAATCATCGTACTAGAGTAACATAATCTAAACCCGCTCATGGAGCGGCTGGATACCGAGTGGTAACGCTAGATGTTGAAAAGGTTAGAAAGGCGTACTTATAGGTATAACCCTTAAAGAATGAAAAGAAGGGAGAAGTGGAAGAAAAGAGAAGGTAAATAAAGTAAGAAAGTCCTGTCAGAAGAAGTGTGACAAGCCACTAGAGAAAATGAAAAGTGATAGCAATCCCCGAGACCGCATGACCATCTGCATCAATTGTTTGTTAGCACAAGCAAATTATCACCTATTTGTTAACACAAAACAATTATCACTTAAAAGTTAACACAAAACAAAACAATGAAGAAAAGTTGAACACCAACTAGGTGAAAGTAAAGTTCCAAAGAAAGTTTCAGAGTTTTCAGCAGTCAAATGTTCCTAACCAACATCAGGTGAGTACTGATGATCCAGAAGACATCGATTCGGTTCTCTAGCACGGAATACTGTCAGGAATCGATTCTTCCCTGATGTTAATCACAATTAAGCCTCCGCACAGAAACACAGTATGAGAAGCCTGTTCTTCTCCAAGAATTGACAGTTATCTAAGTAACGCTGTCAGCGTGCCACGCAGGAGGACCCGGGTTCGCGTCCCCGAGGTGCTGGACTCGACCCGGCGATCCCCGTCCTTCATCATTCGGCCCCCTCCACGGGTGTGGGTGCAGCCCGTGGTTGGAACTGGCCCCACCCCTTAGTAATCTCCCTGATTGGAAAGGGGCGTAAAATATGCAACAAAAAAAAATCTGCTCATGGTATTGTGATTTGATGTTTCCATAAGCAACACTAATTTTAATCCATTAATTGCATAAAATCCATTAATTACAATGCAATTAATTAATGGGTTGAAATCCCACTAATTTTAACCCATTAATTGCATAAAATTTTATGAAATTTGTTCAGAGACGAATGAGATACGTTAGAGACAACATATGAATAAAAGCAAGCACTTTGGACAGCTAATCTATTATCGGAATTTTTCCTTTATTTTTGGAACGATTAATGTTACATATATCAGTCTTCTTCAACATATTAAACTACGTATACTTTGAATGTCATAAAATCTTTTGAATAGTTCTATAATTATTAAAGTGAAACGATTGAAAATTTACTATTTTTAAACAGATATATTTACAGTTTTAATTAATCTTCTATCTAATTGATTTTAAAAACTTGACCGTTTTCAATTCAATAAAATTCAATCAAATTCTCCAAAAGTTATTAGAGAGAAACCTTTTGAAGTTTAAATCTTAGCCATTTCTAAACGATAAAAAAAAAGAGTTAATTAATATATTATTTCCATTTTCAATAATTTAATCCCCTACTGTAAAATTTCAAAATCTACTAAATAGTTCATTATAGGGCCTATATTAAAACATTATCTTAGATGTTTGAATGTCCGCCATTTTTAAATGGCTGATGATGAAGATTAATGATACCGGATCAAGGTTATATTTATTAGAGAAACATAAATTTCATGAAAATATAGTAATTAGTTTTAAAGTTATTTTTGAAGGGCATGCTGTCCAATGGATAACAGAAAGAGTATAGTGATCTCATATGCCATATTTTTAAGTATCCACCAATTAAATTTGGTGAAATATATTCATAGTAGTCTGATCTGTTATTACTATGGCGTCATTTTTTTTTTTTTTTTCCTGGACAGCCTTTCAGGTGTTAAAATGTGACGACACACCTAATAAACAAGTGCTATCTTTTCATGGTTCTCTGGAAAGATTTTGATGATTTTAATGTTTAATTTATCCTTTTAAAATAATACAGTAGTTTAAAATATTTTTGAATATGCTAGTTTCAAAATAATTAAATAATAATGTGTCCATTAAAGAGATGAAATTAAATAATATTTAATTTAAAGTAAATAATTTGTCATAAACTAATATAACAGTTATTATCAAAGATGACAATTTATCTTAAGAACAGATTTATATTAAATGATAATCATAATTTATGGTTTCTAAACAATTAAATTTGTATTCAGCCTCTATTCAGCTGCATTTGAATGAACACGATATTAATTATCTTAATTCGATTAAATTATAATTAATTTAATACGATAAAAATTATCATTAGTAGAATTAGATATTTATTGTTTATTTTCTTCCATTTTTGAATTATTAAAAATATATTTAACGCTTGCTCGGAAATTCTCAGATAAATACTGCAAGCAAATTAGTTACTTCGGTTAATTTGCTTGCAGTTTAACAGTGAATTATTAAAGAACACATTTAAATAATTTTGAATTATTGATTTGAATGTAAACTAATTAAATAATGAACATTAATTGTCCTATTTATTCAATCATTGCCAAAATTTTGAAGTTTTGTAAAGAAATTTCCATATTTGAATTTAAAAGAAGAATATTGCAATTATATAAAAGATATGATTATAAAAATGAATATAATTTAGTGTATATCATTATCAATTTATTTATTAGTATATGAAACAGAATTAAATGATTACTAGGAATTCCTTCGATCGAATAAAATATATAAAATATGATGAATAATAAAAAATAATGAGTAACAGAAATCATTAGAAAGTCTGAATAAAATAATTTCATAAGTAGCAAGTTACATATGTCCAATTTTCACTACAAAATTATCGTTCAAATGAATATAATCATTATTTATGTATCATATACAATAGCATGAGTGGCCAAACTTCATATCACTACGAGCTACATAGGAGAATGTTAAATACTTGAGAGTCGCAATCAGTTTCTTTCTGGATCAGTGAGAGTAGATCAGTTTTTTCGCGTAATCTCAACAATGGTTTCATAAATACCGTAGTTTATTAGATATTTCGCATGCATTTATTTTATTTATATGCCTATTTTTACAATATATAAAAAATTACAAATATATTTTAAAGTTAAATAGATATTTGCTCCATATTACCTATTGTCTTTCACGGTATGGACTCACATTGAAGAGACCAGAGAGTCTCATTGGCTTGCAAGCCGCAATTTGGCCACCGTGAATATATAGTTTCAAATATTCATACTTTTATATTACTTTTTTTTAACTATATACGTATATATATAGTTTCAAATATTCATACTTTTGATGCCGCCAGATGGCTTCGACTGATGGCGAACTTTTGAGGTGTACTGAATGCGATGAAATTATCATGAAAAATGCTGATGTTATTATGTGTTCTAGTAACAGTG
>WUQG02204532.1:0-21771 GCA_011317285.2 Androctonus mauritanicus
AATAATTATCTAAAAATTGCTAAATAATTGTTAAAAATCCAAATATAATGTAAACTTTAAAAAGTGCAAAAGATTAGGGAGAAAAAAAATTCACAAACTACAGAGAATCAAACCTATATCCTCCAACCATCGGAATCCCGACGTAACCACTATGCCACTGCAACAGCTAGTCGAATGTCCGAGCGTTTGCTATTTAAGTAAAACAAAAAATTCCCAAAATTTCAAAAGCGATTTTCTCAAAAACGTTAGAGCATTGGCCCCCAATATAGGGATGATTCTTCATCTACTCTTTATGCTCTTTCAGATGACAAAATATCGGAAAAATCCCAGACACTTCGGGTGCGATGTTCCCTTGTTAGCTCATGTAATACAATCAACTTCTCAATATCAGAGTTTAGCATTTATGAATTCAAATATTCACAAGATAGAACATGAACTTTAAATATGTATTGCTTTCTGCATAAAAATCACAAAATGGAAAATGAAATGAGCCATGACCAAGCAAAATATCATGCTTTTCAAACTAATGTGGTGGACCAGTGACTATTTTTTTTATATTCTATGGATAGCAATTTTTTGCAAGTGCTCCATAGACAAGCATAGCAATATTCAATGCGCTTCAAGAAACAAGATTTCATTTCCTCACTTCATATTTCCCGTATCATCTCGTGTATATTACAATGTACTGTTTGGTTGGCACAATGTTATGAATTGTAAAGCTATACCATGTTAAAGTCTATGTTTCTGAAAGCACAGTAACTCGCTGAAAACCAGCAATCAATGGGCTTGCACACTAGTATAGTCAAGGACCACAACTTTGAGTGATATTGGCCAATATCCAAAAAAAAGTGTTAAGAAAACCAAATAATGATTTGAAATTGTTGCTTTATTCTTTTGTAGCATTGTGACAATATCTTTAATCACTGTCATCATATAAATGATGATATATGCATAATGATGATAAATGCAAATTTTGTGACCTCAATTGGAAATATGTAGAAGTTCAAATGATTTTATATTCAGTACATATTATAATGCATTAGGCATGATCAAAAAAATTATTTTTTGTCTTAATATGTTATTTAATTTTACATTTTTCAACTTATTTCTTATAAAAAAATTTTCAAAACTTATATAAGTGTGCAAATTTTCTGGAATATCTATATTGAAATATATATTAAAAAATTATCATTTTGTACGTTTTCCAATTTACCTGGTAATTTCCAAGTTTGATTCAGTGGCATATTAAAATTAACGTAACTTGGAATATTGTTGGAAGCAATCACTTTCACCAAGGCTGGAAAACATTCATATTATGATCAATTAGAAAGTTAAAGGATTTGGTTCAATGGGCCAGATCTAGACCACTCCTAAAAAACTGGAAGTATGGAACCTACATCCTGTAAAGTGGTAAGAAATGCTTTATCATGTGACCAACTGGCCAACTTGTTAACAGATTCCCTTTTCATCTCTATCTTCAGCCATCAGTGAAATAGAGTGTTTTGAATTTGATCAGACATTTTAGAATCATAAATAATATTCATCAAAACAAAGCAAAAAGTCCATATAAACATGGGTGCAGATATGTTTCCTTGCCAAGATATCAAAGGGTGTTTAAAAGCATACAATGTAATAGGTCTATTAATCTCATGATGGCTATAGCAAATTGTAGTTTGAAAAACTATAACAAAAATATGCATTAATCACAATACTTGCAAGCTACTGAAACAGTCTGTGAATGAGTGATCCATGATTAAAGTTTCATGATTTTACTCTCTTTTGTTGCTGTTATGTATACAGTCTACGTTAATCCCATATTATTTCAAAAAATGAAACATTTCTAGACACACGTTTATATCGACTTTTTGCTTTGTTTTGATGAGTGGCATCTGTGATTTAAATTTTGCCAGGCCTTTAAGGAAATTCATGTTTTTTAATTATATACTTACAGCATAACTACAAAAACTAGATATATTTTATTAAATATTAAGTAAATTATTTAAAGAATTTCATATTTATTACAACAAAAAAACTGACTTACTTAGGAAATGGACTTTTACAGCTAACAGATTCAACAGTAATCAAATTATCTTCAATAGCACTCAAAACTTTTTCACTAAGCTGAAAAGTAAGTTCATCAATACCAAAATAACAATTACTTTTGATAAAGATAATACTAAATTAAAATCAAATAACTTAATAAAATTCTTTATCAAAAATGATTACATTAACATAGACTAATATCTACAGTAAAACTCAAATTTATAATCTTACAAATTTCCACATAAATTTAACAATGCTTAAATTCAATATATACAAATGAGTGTATTAATAAATTAATAATAGAATGGTTAAATGAATTTTATGAGTTAAAATTTAAACATAGATAAGAAAAAATTTAGAGCTATAAATGATATTTCCACAAAAAAGTAAACTGTAACAAATATTTCATTTGAATTTTATGGAAATTCAACATAAATAAAAAGGCTTTCAATCAATGCATCTCTGAAACTGTATAAGTCTGGAATCTATTGTATTGTAAAATTTGGGAATCCTTTTATATTTATAATTATCAAATTTTTATTTAAACTATTTTGGTAAATATATTTTTATTGAATATATAAACGAATTTAAATTCTGCAAAATTAAGACTAATCTAAATAGGATTTTTATATATAATATAATATATAGAGTATAAAAAAATAACTTTTTCCACAATTTCTCATTTTCTTTAGAAAGAATTTGCTCTATCTAGCATGTCTAAAAATTTTTCTTTGCAAATAATAAAATAATTTCTTGATATTTTTAATATCAAATCCATCAATGAATCAAAATATTTTCATAAGAATTATTTTATTGTATTATCATCTTTTTACGTATCAATTTATTTAAATGTTGATTCTTTAATTAAATAGATTGCTACATACACTAACTAATAACCAAAATAATAATAAAGTAAACATCCTATATTAACTTTATTGTAGCAGTCAAAGCAAAAATTTATTAATTTTTTCTAAATAATTTTTAATAATTTTTTTTATCTCACTGTATAGCAAGTTCTTATCAGTTAAACAATTAGAGTAACATAAAATAATATTTTCAGTAATAATTTTTAAATTTACCACATGAAAGCATTATTTAATTGAATAATTCACTCTCTAAGTTATTGTTAATTTTATTATAGTTACTTAACTGATTATAAAATATTTATTTTAACTTAGAGCTGAAACAATGTTTGATTGACTTGATATTATTTTAACTATTTTATTAGAATATAATTTTTATTTTAGTAATATTAATTGAACAAGACAGGTTTAACTAGAACAGTCCTTTTAATTAAATTTTCTAAAATGCTTTTGGATAATTGTCTTCAGTATATACATAGAATATATAATCTTCATTAATTCTTATATATTAATTAATAATTCAATTAATTCTTATATATTACATATATATTCTTCAAATAATTGAATATGTATTATAAAATATATATCAATTATAATGATGTTCAAATCAGACTGCAAATATATATATATTTTAATTAAAAATAATATTTACATGTTAATAAGGAAGATTACCTGTGTATTAGCAAAATTTAAACAAGGAAGAATATCTTCTTGATAAATACGAACTAGAAATGGATGATTTTTATCCAACAATGGATTTTGTCTCCATGAAACAAATTCTTGATGAAAAAATGGATCCACCTACAGATAGTTATAAAATGGTAATTATTTATGTACTATTAATATCTAAAATGTAACAATATTTTATAATTCAATTATTAAATATCAATGGTAAAGATCTGTATTTTTATTGAATAATTCCAAAAAATGATATTAAAAAAAACAATATCCAATTTAGAAATAATAATAATGCTAAAACTTAAATACAATCTTTAACAATACAATACATAATAAAAAAACATTTGGCTATATCTAAATCCATTTTATAAAAATTAAATTTTTGCTTTGTTAATTAAAAAGATACAGAAACTTATTTCTACTATTTATCATAATCAGTTTATAATCAATTATAAAAATTATATATTTTTTTTAAATAATAAAATCTAAATAAAAATGAAATATATGAAAAAAATAGTCATGCCTCATTATTATCACATGATATGTCTGAAGATTCAAGTTCTTTTATTGGTGAATCTGGTGGTGTATCTTTAGTAGATGATTCCAATTCATAATTGCTTGGATATCTTTTGTGACCTTTTTGAAATAAACAACGAACACCATTTCCTTTTTTTTCTATCTGGGGATGAAGATGCCGATTAGGCATACTTGGAGTAGAAGTTATTACAAGTGTCTTTAATGCTTGAACTTCGGCTTGAAGCACTTCAATCTATAATATACACACAAAATATTATAATATAGTTCATAAATATATTTTCACTTAATATTTTATAATATTTCAAAAATAATAAAATTGAATTTCTTAAATTTAAAATAGTGATTAAAAATTCGATAAAACTAATTTAGAAAAGAATGATGCTACTCATTTATTACATATTCGATTGTGTGATATAATTTGGATATCATTAATATTAAACAGACAATCTTTCAATATGATATATCAAAGAAAGTGCTCATAATTTAAATATTATATAATAACTACATTATTAAAAAAAAATCAAAATTGTTACTTTTCTTTTTGAAACATTAATTAGAAATTATTTTCACATTATTATATAAAAAAAATGAATCAAAATATTTCAAATTAAAAATATTAAAATCTTTGAAAACTTAGCATGAAAGATATTTAAAGAAGAATCAATATCATTGTTTGAAAGATAATTTATAAATGTTAATCTCCATTAATGTTATTTACAATATTAGAAATTAAATTGTATTTGATTATATCTATAAACAATATGTGCATTAAAACTTATATTATTTTCTTTAAATATTTTTAATATATTTTTAAATTATCTAATATATTTTTTTTTATGTTGAATAATTGAATCTTTATTTAGCTTACATAAGAAATTATTGTAATGATTATAAACAGATGAAAATTTATTTTTAGTAATAACAGACCTCTCATGTTATTTTATCTGAGTGAAAAAACTTTCTATTTTCTCCTATATAATATACCAATGGTGGCTAAATTTTGGTTCTTTGATACCTTTAATGTGACTCCACAGCATGAAAGTCAATAGTTAATATGAAGCAAATATCTACTTAATTTTCAAAAATATATTTTGTAATTTATTTATTGTAAAATGTAGTATTCATCTAAATGAAATAAATGCATGTAAAATATATAATAAATAATTTTGAAACCATTGTTAAGATTAAGCAAAAAACAGCATTGACAAAACTGATTGCAGCTCTCATGTACTTGGGATTCTCCTATATGGCTCTTAATGACATGAAGCTTGGCTATCCCTGTAACATACTTTACTATTGCATGTATGTACTATGTTTTTTAATAATTAAATATCTTAATAAAAAAAAATTAATTATTCATTTCTTATTCAAAATCAATTATAAATTATTTGGTTTTTTTTCTATGGAAATTATAATTTAAAAGAAAAATTTATAACTTAATTAAATTAATGAATTAGTTAGCTTTTCTAAATATAACATTTATCTAATTTATAAAGCAAGTCCTATTCATATCATTATTCTAGAAAAGTTATAGAGCATTATCTTTTTAATTTATGCTTAATTTCATAGAGATTATACATATTTTTATATTCTATTGAAAAACATTTAGGTCATTGAACTTGGACAAAATGATTTATAGTTTTATTACTTTATTATAAAATATTACTATATATTATCTTTTCATATTTTTAAAAAGATAATTTATTCTTACATAATGATTTTAATATTTTAAAAAAACTAAAATGTTATGAAAATATTCAAAAGAATTAGTTTAATATAAATATTTTGAAAAATAAAAAAGTATATCACAGCATTAATATAACACAAAAATCTTTAAAAAATTGTTTTATTTAATTTAAATTTAACACTATTTTATATATTATTCTGATGTGAATATAATTAAAGCTGTTTTGATATGTAATCTATTAAGTGATAAATGCTATTCAAATTTAGTATTTAATAAAATTTTTTTAATATTAGTCACACAATTTATTTTTACATTTATACACTATTATGTAAAGTTTAAATAAATAGTACTATATTTAGACTTATGAGATAAATTAGAAGATTTTTTGCAGTTTGAGATAAAAAACATGAACAGCATATCATTACTAAAAACTTATTTTTAGTAATGCTAGTAACGTAATCATTATAAATGATTTCTTATATAAAAGCAAAATAATAATGACTCAATTTTATATAAAAATAATTACACTAGAAAAAGAATATTTTGAAATAGTTAAAAAAAAGCAATAATATGAATTTTAATGCAAGTATAATAATATATGAAATATGAAATCTAGTATAATTTAATTTTTAATGCTATAAATCAGCAATGATCACTAACATGTAAGAATTATACAGTCTTTGAAAGTTTGAGTATTTTAGGCCCTGTATACTCAATTATCAGTGATTTGGACTTCTCAAATGCGTTATCTGAATTAAACTTTCCTTGAATAAGTTGAATGAAAGCACATTTTTCTAAGTTTTGCTTCAATTTTGATTTAATTATGCAATCTCATATATTATGAGTAATAATAGATTATATTAAATTCTTTTTTCTAATAAACCTTATAATATAAAATATGAAAAAATATAAATTTAGCTTTTAAAATGCAATTATAATATTATATATAAAATGTATAAATTTCAGAGACTTCACTTTCTACCTTTGTTTATATAAATAAGATTGAACTTATGTTTATATTTTTAATAAAATGCATATGTTTTATATTTTATTATTTAAAAATAATAAAAGTTCACTTTCAAGTTTTAATTTATCTCACTATTTTCCAAATAATGTTCTTTCCTAAAAATCAGAGATTATTAAATTATATTTGAAGGTATGTAAATATAAATATTACACATTTTACAAAAGTTAAAATTTAAAATGGTAATGATATTTAATTAAACATTCATATCATTTGAAGTGGAAAGATAAAGTTTCATAAAGATTTTATAACTAATTCTACAAAGAAAAATTACTGACAAATTACTTAAGAAAGAAATACACTCAAAGAAAAAGATTATAAATATATAACAAAGATTAAGATATTATGGTATTAAGATAATATAATTTGGTTTGACTGGAAAAGTTTTTTTGCAAATCCTGATTTTTTTATGTATTGTTAAATTCTCTGAAATTTTAGCTAGATTTTAACATTTGATTATGTATTAATATAATCAAATGATGAAATTAAATTTAAATTAACATACTAATAAAGTTAAATTTGTAAAGCACAAAAATTTCTATTAAACATCCCAGAGATTGTGCACCTGTGTACACACAACATATTGTTTCAACAATTTTCAGTTATTTATTTATCTATTTAAAGAGCATATTTTTTCTGAAGTATAAATATGTGAATTGAGTTATTCTTTTTCTATGCAGATTAAAATCATTAGAAATATATATCAATATAAATATACTCAACTGGAAAGAATTTTTTTCTTTGGAAATAATACCATACTTGTAAACAAAGGCTGATATCTTTTATTAAAATTTGTAGACAGAACTATGGATCATAATATTAAATGATAATATTATCATCAGCATCATCATCATCTATATATATAATGCAATATTTGTTTGTTCTGCAAAGGCTCCTGCACTGTTTGATCTGTAAAAACCAATCTCTGCATAAAAACTTCTACAGACCCTATTAGTAATATAGGCTTTATTGGATCAAGATTGCTCCAGAATTTGGTATCTGAAGCAATCTTGACCAAGAGATCTTCAATCTTTAAATCCTTCAATTACATTCAAATTCAGAATGATGTCATAGTCTCATTGATTTGATGTCAGCAAGCAACAATGGATGACATCACAAAAATGGATGATAATGACATAACACTGTTCATTACAATATACTTATACTGTATATATATAATGCAATGTTTGTCTTCCTGTCTATTCCATAGAGGCTCCATACTGATATCTCAGGACCAAACTCAGCATAGCGACATCATGGGTAACAAAAGAACTATCATGGATTGAAATTGATCCAAGCATGGGGCATTTTGGGATGGTAATAAATAACTTTATATAAATCCTTCAGAGTTATGTTCAAATTCAGGATGATATCATCAAAGTTCTATTGTTGCAAGGAATCATGATGATGTCACACTAATGTGATGATGACAAATCATTATATATACTGGTTATAAACATTAAAAGTGAACAGAAAAAGCTAATTGATTTTCAAATATGACAATAAATGAATTATATGTTGAATAATACTTTTCATGATTATCAAATTATTCTCCATAAAGTCTGTAAATTTACATTTCCTGGATCTGACCTATTCAACCAATCATTCAATTTTCTAATCGAGTCCAACATGGGTATTGGCCAATCTATGGTGGGTTCTAAAAGTGGCTGCCATCAAAAGCCACTTAAAATATAAAAATATGATTTTAAACAATTATTTATAATAAATACTAGATCAAATTTCTATATAAAAATAAATTTAATAATTTTTTATTTTCTTTTTCCTAAAATATCTGTAATTATTAAAAATATGTGCATTCTATTTTTCAATTTATGGTGTTCATTAGTTTAAGATGTTATATAAATATCTTAAATTTTCATATTATTTCTTTTAATATTACATTTTCTAAGAGAACTATAGCATTTATTTATTATAATGGGCAAAATTGATTTAATTATGAAAGTACTCATCTAGAGTATACCTCACCAGTTTATATATAATAATTCATGTGCAATGTTTAAATAAATAAATAAACCTTTACACTATTTTTATTTTTAAAGTTGAAAAATTTATATTGTTTTCAATAAATTTAATACTTTATATTTTACAAACAATGAAAAGTTTTACACGAATGATCCATACATCAAATATGAATCATTAGGAATACTGATCTTTGCATTATATTATTGCTTTATTTATACTTTGTTTCCATTTTAAAAATGAATAAGCATTTGTTTGTTTTTAATTATTATTTAAAAAGAATTTTTTTTATTTCATTTTTTTTATGTGGAATTGCTAAATGATTTATTTTTTATTATTCTATATTTACTAATGGATCACAATATTGCAATTAACTTATCAGAAGACATAGTATTCTTGTACCAAATTCAATTGAAATAGTAATTTGATTTTGTAGCTATCTTTATTCTTTACTACACAGAATTATTAGTTGGTTATCAAAATTATAACTAATTAATAGTTCATAATCATCAATATGGCATTCTTACATCAAACTGTTAATAATTTCTTAAATAAAAGCACTTAGCATAGTTGCTCCCATAGTGAATATTTATTCTCAATATACAGACTACTATGACTACTCATACCAGCCACAAATTCACCCATGACAATGATGTCATGGATAAATTCTGTGGATGGTCAATGCAATTAATTAAAAAGTATGAGTTCCTGACTAATGGTCTGATAAATCCTTTTTTTGTATAGTTCTTAATAAACTTTTTGAACAAAAAAATATATAATAAAGTGGTATGTAATAATAAATATTGAGAGTAGGCAATCCATAAATTTTGGATATTTCTGACTTACAATCACTCCAACTTACAATTCTGGAGTTTGAACCAAACTCTTCATTAAGTTGGGACTACCTGTACATATATATATATGTTACTACTAACACAAGCTTTAAATAAAATGCTATATTTTGTAAAATAACTTTGTTTACTGAATTAAATTTCAGTAACTTTAGTTTATTGAGTTAAATTTAATTTGTGTCAAATTAAATTTTGATTGGTAGGAATAGAGTAAATAAATTTATATAATTTGATATAAATAATACTATCTAAATCATTACTAATAATAAGAATAGAAGAAGAAAATAATAATTATTAGTGAGAGTAATGATTTTCATTACTCTTACTAATAATTTGGTGTATTTTTTTTGTAATAATTTGGTTAATTTTAATTTATAATGGTTATGAGAGTAATAATTTTCCTTACTCACGTAACTATTATGAATTATTCTCAAAAAGTTTATAAAATGAATATGAGAATTGAATATCTTTAAAAAAAATATATTAAACTTGTAAATAATAAAATTAATAATATGAAAAACATTGCAATACCTTTAAATTTGCTTCTTTTAATAATTTTTCTGCATTGGCTTGCTTTATATTAGCTTCTCTGACCATAGTATGAGCTTCCTAAATAAAATAAATTTTAAGATAACAAAGCTATTAAACAAAATTTAAAGATTAAGGTTAGTATAAGAACAAAATTACTTCAAAAAGACTAGCTGTTAATTCTTCTAATTCAGCACCAACTTCATCTCTTATTTGACTCAATCGAGCAACTTCTTCATCTTTTAATTTCAATTCCTGAATATAATTTATTCATTGTCAGATAACAAAACATTTATAATTAAATATCTAAAATAATTATCAGAGAATAAGTATTTAGAAAATTGTGAAAGATCATTTTATTTTGCCAAAACAATTTTTTTTTTATTATAAGAGTTTTCAAATTTCAGAGAATATTTTATTATTACATTCTTTTTCTCCATAATTATAAAAATATTTATTCAATTTTTTATTATTTTATCTTAATTATAGTAAAGCAGATGAAAATTGCAAGTTTCAGCTTTCTTTCTAATTGCATTATTACAAACACTCCTAATGTTACTATAAATAAAATTTAAATTATATATTTATAGTTAAATTAATTATAAAATAGTTGCATAATCATACTCGACTGAAATTGAATAATTCTTTATACATCATTAAAATACAACTGCTCATTTTTAAGTGTTTTTCTTTTCACTTTAATTTTTATACATTTTAAATATATGATTTTAAAGGAAAATGTTATAAGTATATAGTATATCTAAATTTGTTGTGTATAAAACAATTTATTAAGATTTTTTAAAATGTGAAAATGTAAAATTTTAAACTTGATCCAATTATTTTAATAAAATAATATATCTAGTATTATAGCATATATTTCTTTCCTCAAATTTAAATATGAATATCAAATTTTGAAGATTATATTTCAATGTATAAAAATTAAAAACGATACAGATATAATAAAAATTAAGATATTTTAGAGCAATAATTATATAATATTTTTTTATATAAAAAATATGAAAATTATTTCATTATATATCAGTATATCTTAAATGCATATAATCCATTCATGGTTCTTTAAAATTTTTGCTATTACTGCATATATAAATAAAAATATGTAATACAAGTAGAATATGTATAATAAATTTATTTTTTTTATAAAATAATTCTTACAAACTATTTTGTATTTTGTTTTTATATAATGAAAAAATATACAAATTAAAATAATGAAAATTATTATTTCTATCTTAATATTTAGAAAGTACATTTCTTAAAAATATCTACAAATTATTAATAAAGTTTCTATTATGATTTAATCAAAACATTTGTTAATATTATGTAATGCTTTAATATATGTTTTTTATGATTTCAATGATATATCAGATTATTTTATGTCACTGAAGTGATATAAGTAAAATATATCAAGCCATAAATTTTATGATGTAATGAAAACATATTTCATAAGTCGTACAAATATAGCAATTTATACATACTACTACAATATTTCTTAAACAATCTGAGATTCAAATCATCAAATAAAAATATTTTTTTTATAGAAGATGCTTATAAAAATTTTTTTCAAAAATAAGAGCACATGAAACAGGAAAATACATAGAAACAAAAAATATAGCAAAATATTACTGAATAATTTAATTTTACATTAATTTTATTATAAAATAGCTAATTGTTGTAAAATTCTGAATTACTTTCCAAGGGTTCTAAAAAATACAGTTTAAGGATATAGTGTGTATATATATATATATACACATACATACATACATACACATACATTTTCTCATACTATATGAAAGGTTAGCAACATTGTTGCCTAACTAGATTTTTGTTCTAGAATTGTTACAATAAAATATCTAACTCTCAAAGAAGCTACAAGTATAAAGGATGCAATCAGGAACATTATTATTTCCAGATATAACCTTAATATATTTCAGACACTGAAATGAAAAGAAAATCTAATGGTCAGTATGGTATATATCAAATATTTATTTATGCATAAAAAGTTGTTGGAAAATCTTATGTTAGAAATATCAGATGATAATTATCATTGCATATTTTTTTGATTGATTAACTGCTTTCTCATTTTAAAAACTATAACTAAATAACAGCACTTCTTGCAGTTGTAAAAATTTTAAAAATTAATAAAAGTATAATTTTTAAAAAAAATTTTCAAACTGCAAGAAGAGCTGTTATTTAGTTATAGTTTTGATAATTACCATATTAAATAATTTAATTTTTAAAAAGAACATTATTTCATATTTATGACAAGCAAGACACTAGAAATGGAAAAAATATCATCACTCTGGCCAAAAAGTGTTGAATTATATATGATGTATAATTTTAGTGTTATTTCATATTACTGAAATAAGGCTGAAATCAAATGAAGTTATTAGGCAATCCTTGAAGATATCAGGAAACAATAATATATCTTTTAGGAACATACTTTGAAAAGAATGGATATATTATCAATATCAGATTTGGACCCTTGCTAAAAGCTTAGAAGTGATAGATTTTAATTGTTATTCCATGATTATGATAAAATAGGCCGTGCAATTTTGATAAAAATATCCACACTCAGTAGTACTCGAATTCTGTGCATAGTTTTTCATAATTTCTAGTTTTATAATACATTTATTTTGTAATATGATAATTTTTCAACGTGCTCTTAACTCTATCAAAATACAATTTTCAAATGCATTTAAGAATAAAACTATTTAATTTATTCTAATTCTGCAACATTATTAATAGATATAAAACCTAATAATATATTTCTGGGAATGCCATTATCTTTTTATAAACTAATTCTTACAAATTTGATTTTATTTGTATATAGATCTTACATACTGGGTAACATTTTTTTTAAAAAATTTTCACTTTTGCACAACATATTGTATTCATATGTTGCACAAAGATACCTCTTAAAAAATTTTATTTCTTTCTCCATGTTTTATAATACTGTATATGAATAAATTGTATATGCTCTAAATCAAATTCTTCAAGTATTTTATTTGGTTTGCTACTCACTTTATACATTACTTGAATACTAATTAGAATATAGAGATGATCCAAGATTTTGAAAAAGCAATACTTAAATGTTATATTTTTGGAGAATATATTTAAAATATAGGTATATCAAAATATATTGTAAAAAAAATTTGGGGTTAGTTTAGGACACTAAAACAAACCAAAAGTCCAAATAAACATAGGTCTAATATGCATCATTTCAGAATTATAAGCATTTTTCATTTTTATACTTCTATATTTTAAAGAACATTAATGTGTGTTCAATAAAACATTCAAAGTGCTAAAATTTTTATTAGGATAATTACATTTTTAAAACTAGTTGTTATAAAATTATTTAATATGATTAAACAATAATATTACTTAAAAACAACACTTTCTGTAGTTGAGAATAATTGTAAACTTTTATTTATCATCAAAAAAAGCTAATGTTTTCAATAGTTACTACTCTCTTCAAGCTAGACAATTGAACTAATTTCAAACATCCAACAGTTTACATACAGAATCATAGCATAAACATTGCTATGGTTACATGTTCTTAAGCAACAAGACAAGACATTCTTACATAAGTACTAAACTACACACACATAAATATGAGAAATAATAAATGAATCAAAATAAAAATACATCCAAACAAAAAAATAAAACATATCCTAAATAAAATAAGATCTATATAAATGTATTATTCCCATCCTGCAAGCTCACTTAAAGTCTCAAAAAGTTCTTTAAAAAAGAAGGGGATAGTTGTTATTCACTCATCCATTACCCAAACTATTCTCTTCTTATTGTTTCTAGGGCATATTTCCAAGCTGTTGGTAGTTCAATAGCCGTTCTGTCATTTAATAGCCTCTCATTATTATGTCTCCTCATTATTTCTATCGCTTCTACTCTCCATGCCCAAGTTTTCTTCCTGAGCTATTTTATTATCTTTGCATTTTCCCATTCTATTCTTAAGTCCATCGCATATTCTTCCATTGCCAAAGCTGTGTTCATTATCCCCTTGGCTATATCCTTTTTGTGTTTGTCCAACCTTTGGGCTAGGGTTCGATTGGTCACTCCTATGTATGATGCTGATTGCTGCGTTTTTCATCTATTACTGGTATATCTGTAGGCCCCTCATTTCTCAACTTCTCTCCAAGGATCCTTTTCATTCCTTAACATGTTGAATACTGTGGGTCCTCTCAATGTTGTCACTCTTATTTACTTTCTTAGCCAGTTTTTCACAAAGCTAAACTTCTTTCAATTGTTCGGTAGTGCTAAGTAACCCATCTATTGATTGGGTTGTTGGTTGATTTCCTACTTATAGGTCACTGTTCACTCTCCTTGTGAGATGCCTATTTATCCTACTATATATATTCATTATAAACAATTTACTGTATCCATGGTGACTTCCTATTTTTACAGTATAACCAATCTCCTGTTTCATAGATAGAAATAATGAGGAGACATAACAATGAGAGACTATTAAATGACAGAACGGCTATTGAAACTACCAAGGCTACCAACCACTTGGAAATATGCACTGGAAACAATAAGAAGAGAATAACACGTGTAATGGATGAGTGAATCAGAACTATCCCTTTTTTTCTTGAACCTAAGTGAATCTGCAAGATGGAAATATACATTTAAATGGATCTTATTTTATTTAGAATGTTTTATTTTTTTGTTCAGATGTATTTTTATTTTGATTCATTTATTATTTTTCATATTTATGTGTATGTAGTTTAGTACTTATGTAAAAATGTCTTAACTTGTTGCTTAAGAACATGTAACCATAACAACATTATGTTATGATTCTGTACGTAAACTGTTGGATGTTTGAAATTAGTTTGATTGTCTAGCCTGAAGAGTATAGTAACTACCAAAAATGTTAGCTTTTTTGATGTTAAATAAAAGTTTACAATTATTCTCAACTGCAGAAAGTGCTGTTTTTAAATAATATTATCAGTAAAGAGTAAAAGCAGTTAAAAATAAGTATGCATAAGTATACAATTAAACAAATCTTGTTTACAACAAATGTTTGAAATGAGATCCATTGTTTTGAATACAAAATTGTATTCTCTTAAGCACTAATAGATAAACTTTTTTTATAATACCTGGGGTGTTTATATTTTATAAAGCTGTGAAACTATCATTGATGTAGAACTTAAATGTCTGACTGTAGTAATAAAAAATATTTTTATGATGATCCCACAAATAAAAATCCAGCAGATTCAAGTATGGTGATCTTGGCAGCCAATTTCAAGGTCCAAATCTAATGATCCACCATTCTGAAAATAAAACATGTAAAGCTTCTCTTACATTTCATTTGAAATGTGAAGAAGTTCTGTCATGCATAAACCATATGATGCATCTCATAGCTAACAGATCATCATCTAATAAGCCAGTAATGTGTTTAGTAAGAATGTTCAGTATATATATCTCCATTTAGATTTCCATTTAAAAAATATGAGCCTATTAAATAATCTCCAATTATTCTTGTCTAAACATTTAAAATAACTATCAGCAAAGGTTTATTGTGAATCATGGCATGTGGATTTATCTGACTCCAAACATGAGTGCTGTATAAATTCTGAACACTATCGCAGATAAACAGTACAGTACTTCTGGACAGAACAGTATCTCTGGTATCAGCTTCATCAGTAAATAGTATGAAACACAAAAAGGAAGAGTTATTATCTTCTTGTAAAATCCACTGACAGAATTTTCTAATTAAAATTTCACATCAAAAATGTTTGAATTCTTTGTAAGTGATATGAATAAAAGTTGACTTCTTTAAGTATTCTTTACAAGTGTGAGATCTGTTCATCTTTACTAATTCTTCTAGTACTGATGCTAGGATTTTCTTGTATTCTATTGAAAATGGCTTCTTAGTTGCCTGGTGTTTTGGCAATTCTACCTGAACCACAATTTGTACTGACAGTTTATCTAAAATGATGATTAATAGCAGCAAAATTTCGATAGCTTGAAACTCTCCTATTTGGAAATTTAATTTATTATAGATACTTTGCTTCAAGACGATTACAATCAATAGTTCCAAAAATTAAATCCATATCTGTAAGCCCCAAATTAGAATATTCAAATCATAGTATTTGATAAGAATGTGCTTTTATTAGTAAGTTAAACAGATTTTTCAAAAAGTAATTTTCATAAACACAAAAATGATTTTCAAAAAAAGAAAAAATAGTTTTAAAAGTATACATTTATTTTTTAATTATTTTAAACACTTTGTATTATGTATGTTGGATATTACTAACATATTCTCATGTACAATATCCATATTAAACAATAATGTATTTTAGACCTTATGTTTTTTGATGTCCTGAACTAGCCCTTAATTTTTTTACAGGGTATTCTGATACATCTTGTATATTAATTAAAAAAATATATACGAGAATAAGTATATATATGAATTTTTATTTTAGAGACAACATAGCTGAAATGATGAGATGAATGATATATTAGTAAACTTGCTTGAACAGAGTGATATATGGTTTGCAATGCTGAAAAAGAAGAATGTAGAAAACAAGAAGAAATTTTGATATCAATAACTGAAAAGAAGATCTTAAAATAATAGAGAAAATCAATAGGAATCTGAATGATTATATTGCATATGAAATCCATGAAAATGCAAATTAATTTTCTATTACTGCAACCAAATTTTTAATATAATTAAAATAATTGCATGCAGATGTAGAAAAATGTGTATTTAATTTTTTAAATTTAAATTTGTTTTTAAGTGTTTTAAAACAAATTAATTTGGAATTGATTAAATAAGATTTATTACGATCAAATATGCTATCGTCAATAAATTAATTATATTGTTTTCTGGTACAATGTATTGTTGTGAAAGTTATTTTTAAATATGAAAAATATATTTAAAACAGGAAGACAATTTTAGAAATCCAAAGCACAAGATTCTTATAACAAATAAATGTGAAGTAATATTTTTATTTATAATTATGATTTATTTATTGTTTTTAGTCACAGTTATACTTTTGAATGAAACATGACTGATTGCAATATTAAAATTTACAATAAATATTTATACATTCCACATTATAAAATAATTATATTTCATAATGGATGATATTTATAAATTTTTTTTATAACTTAGTGCATCTTGATCTTGAATTTTTGTAAAAATTTTTGTAATCATATTGAATAAATTAATGATAGAACTTAATTCTGACATATATTTAATTTCATAATTAAAAGTATTGCTTTTAATCTTTATGAAGTCACCTTTTATTTATTAAATTCTTAACTATAAATAAGCAAGCAAAGACATTTTCAGTTGCAAAATGATCATTTTTAAAATGTGTAATTTGAAATAATAATTCTGTTCAAGCAGAACAAGGCCATAATTAAAATAGAGAAAGTATTTAGACATTTGTTGATACATTTACTTCTAGGTAAAAGAAGTTATCTTTTACCCAGAAGTAAATGTCTAAACATTTATTTCAGGGTAATAGAAGTTATTTTCAACTAATTAACTTTATTTATAAAATAGAATATTCAGTGACAAATTTTTTAACAAATAACTGTTAATAAAGATTAATTAAAATATTAAATGAATTTCATTGCTTAAATCATTATCACTTTGCTAAAGGAAATGGAATCCATTTATAAAAAATAGTTTTGAGCAATTATATTGTATATTCTAATTAAAATGAATCTAAATGCAAAACTACCATAAATAAATTATATTTTAAAATTTCTCTACCAATATATAATACTTTAAAAAGCTACTTCAATACTAAATATATCTGGTAGGAGTATCTTATTGCATATTTTTATAATCATCATATGGATATCAGTCATTTACATTAGTGAGAATTAAATAACACCACTAACTTAAATTATATCTACATTGTATTCAGTTTCAATACTCTCTGAAATAATTATGTAACAACAAGAATTTTTGACTAACTTAAATATTTATAAATATTTCAAAAGAAAGTTGATTGTATTATAATATACTCAACTTTAGTGTACTCAAATTTAGTTTTAAATTATTATAAAATACTACTTTACATTAAAACAGAACAATGGCAATAAACACTATCAGTCTTAAAATATCATGTTTTATATAAAAAAAATGGGATGCAAACACAGGGTTGAGGCAATTTATATGATTTCTTATATTACAAATATAGAAACTTCTTATGTGCTTACTGATTTATGTAATAATTCTATCAGCAAGATTCCATCAGCTAAGCAAAGTATGAAGAACAAGGATGGCATAAGAAAGTTCTTTCTCAGGATTTTACAATTTGGAAAAAACACAGGCTAGTTGGATGATTTTTATAAAAAAAAATCATCCATTCCAAAGATCAAGAAAAATGAAATGACTAAGTTAAAAGTTGCATACAAAACTTATAAAAAATGTATAATGCAAAATATTTGTTTTTATGTTTTATAAATGAAAAATAAAATAAACAGTATTGTTTTTCATATATTTAATTGTTTTTCTCCAATCTTCTATTTTCTATAGAATTTTATTCTTGTTAAATATCTTTCTAGAAAATTCAATGGTCTGAAGACCATCAAACTTTACAGAAATGATATTTTATCAAGAATATTCATTAGAAATAACAATTTAGAAACTGAACTCGTAAATTCTATGACTGGCAAGGAATTATTATATTCATAAAAATAAATATATATAGATTTAAGATTGATAAATTAATCTAAAAAAATAAGATAATCCTATCAAATTATAGTCTATATAGTAAGAATTTGCCTTTTGTTATCAAGACATAAAAAGCAAGAAGAGTAAGTCCCCAATTTACGCAGTTTTGCATTCTGAAATTTTAGAGAAAGGAGACGCATAAGACACTTTTTTTGTACTGGATATCTATAAAACATGGATAAAAAATTTATTGGATACTTTAGTTTTTTATAAAAATATCACTTATAGACCTAATTTCTTCTAAATTTTAATATGAATGTTCATTATTCTCATCTAGCATTTTTTATTTTTAGTCAACTATGCATATTTTATACACATCAAATTTAAAAATTATTAGATTTATGCAATTTTCAACTTATATGGAAATTGAATGCCCACTATATTTATTGAATAATCTTATCAACCCATAAGAAGAGCTTGAAAAGGTCATACTGTATCTATTAGATGAAACTGTTTCACATTTGTATATCTTTTTCAGAATGATCAAAAAACTTAACTGCTATAGCTTTACACACAAAAACCATAAAAATATTTACATTTACAATATATATAATATATAATAAAATGAAGCATTTTATTATTTAATATTAAATAAATAGAGAATATAATATAGAGAATAATTTGAATAAAAATAAAATCTGTTGATGGATTTTCAAAATTTTATTTTACTCCATTATAGTAAACATTGATAACAATGTCTTTTTATTAACTGCTATATAACATTGTTGGCCAATAGGAAGAACTAAATGATATTACCATCTCTGTTATGATTGATTTAACTGCTATTATATATGACATTCTTTTTCTAAAAATAAATTCTCAGTATGTATACTATAAATTTAGATATAAATTACTTAAATTATGCTGATGGAATCCTAGAAAAATATAATATCCTAGGTGAAAATAATAATTAGATATGATAGGTAGTCAAAATCATTCATCAAAAGCTAATTGTAAAATACAAATGAAAATCGCAAATAGTTCCATGTTACAAACACTTTCCTGATACAATTCTAGAAAATATGAAAAACTATATTGGGACAGAAATATTCACTGATAAAGAGCAACTCATTATAACAGACCAGATATCACACTGACAAACAAAAAACTACATACTTCACACATTGCTATTCTTAGCATAAATAACTTACACTCAATATACACTGCTAAAATTGCTAAGTATACAGATTTATGCATAAAAATAAAAGATCAGTAGCATATGAATAAAATGGTAATAAAATTCCAATTACCTTATTTACCACTGCTATAATTCTCAGAATACTGTGCCAAAAGTCTACAAACAATAAATTTAAATAAAAACACCTATTCAGAGCTATAGCTTAACAATTCTGAACACATGTATCTTATTAGAAAATTTCTCAATAAATATATCACATAGTCAGCACTACTCATTTATAAAATAGATTTAAATGCTCTATAAAATATAAAAATTTAAGAATCAGAATTCTGTTATTCATTTTAAAATATTTCTTCTTTCTGGAGAATAAATTTTTTGACAGACAAGAAAACTGCATAATCTGATATTTTAATCAATTAGAGGCTTCAGTTTTTATTTCCTCATCATTATTAAACCTTAGCCTAGCTGTGTATTTCTCCAACAATATTAAATGAAAATTAATAAATAGTCAAGTGATAATCACTTGGCAGCAAGGCCAGATTTTATGCTGGATGGTCCAAAACTTTATTTTAATTGTTTCATGTGTATGAAGGAATGCAGTCTTGCATTATTGTACAATAAACACATGCCTTCAGAGAGCACATCATAAATTTATTTTGGAAACCATATTTCTTCAAATAGTAGTCATAGATTTTATGCCTAATTTTTAGGAAAAATATAGAATGCAACTATTATGCACAATCTAAATTTAAGAAATAAAATAACAACAAATGAATTATTTAATTATCACTTATTAAAATGTATTTTCTACAGTTTAATCAATATATTATATATATAAATATATGTCGATATTTACAGCATGCAGCAAAATCCCCCATTAAAATTATCAAACTGTGCATTTTATTCTAAGTTTTCAACACATTATATTTGAAAAATAGTTTTCTTAATGAAAAGGTTAATAAATTTTGTCTTTTTATTTTCAAAAATGAGAGTGCATGAAAACAAGGCACACATTTTTCAAGATTTTCTATATTTTAAATTTGCATTGAACAATTCTATTAATGGTGCCATTTTTAATATAGCATGGATTTATTTCTAATTATTTTTAATTATAAATTTCATTTAATTTAATAAATTAATTTGGCATATTAGATTCATTTGAATTATATACATATGCTCCTGAATTTATTTATAATAATCATTTAAGAAATATTTTAAAATTCAGTACTTTATGTAAAGTTAAATTTACTTCCTACTTTAATTTCTAATGTAGAATTAACATATAAAAACAAACAGAACTGATCAGGAGAAAGAATTTATTACAAAAACATTTTCAACTTATGAATAAATTCCTCAGCTGCACTGAGATGATCTCAAAATTACATTGTTGCATTATATAAGTCAAACTTATATTGTCATATTATGATTGAATCAAAAAAAAAAAATGTTAACTCAGCATTAAACACAGATTCTAAAATCTAAAAGTACCAGAACGTAGTGACAACATTTAGTTATATCATTATGATATAACTTTGATTGAAAAATTGGCTAAGAATACTGTAATCCTGACTTGAAACTGGTGAGTTAGATTTATGTAAGTCAGGAAATCATCATAATTTGATATGAAAAATAAAATATTTGAAATAATACAGTTTATTGCTTAATATTTTGGCAATGTCATCACCAGATTTGATTTTGGCTAGATTAATGC
>WUQG02204643.1:0-21769 GCA_011317285.2 Androctonus mauritanicus
AACGGGAAACCCATGGTTTTATTCTTCTAAAAGCACCAAGAATACTCACAATTTTATTTTTAAGAAAATTAACATGGGAATTAAGGTGGGAAATCATGATAGCATATTTACGGGGGAGAAAAAGCTTGTACCTTTGTTTTGGAATGTACCAGTGATGGTTGAAGTTTTCAAGATGTCCCTGCATTAAGGTATATCTTTGATTGTATTGAAAAAAGTCAAAGTCGAGGGAATCCATGTTAACAGCTGCTGAATATGCAAGAGTATCAGCCATGTCATTGCCGGTCAATTCAACATGTGAAGGGATCCATTGGAAATCAATAGTAGAGTCTTTATGAAGTTTGTATAAATTTTCAGCAATTTCCCTAAGAAGTTTATTAAAACTAGTGAAACAGTTCTTGATGCTAAGTAAATCTGCAGTGGAGTCTGTGAAAATGACAATTTTCTCTGGAGTAGTTTATCAAGATATTGGAGAGCAAGATTTATAGCAATGAGTTCAGCGTTGTAGGAGGAACAACCTCTAGGATTAGTCACTTTAAATTGTTATATAAGATTACCTTTCTGTATGAGAGCTCCACTTCCAGAGGCACCGTCCAAGTGCTTGAAGCTGTCAGTGAAAATTTTAACAAAATGATCATCGTATTCTTCAATTTTTGCAAGTCCCAGGGTTTTTAAAACTTCAGGAATTTCTAAGTTTTTGTTATTATCGGTTGTTCAATACTAAGATTAATACTGATATTTTTTCTTAAGGCATTGGGTGGAAGAACTGAAATATTTGAGAATTTGTTTGTGCAGGAGAGAGGAATTTTATTTTTATGGAGAGAATGTAAGGTAGAAGTTTTCTTTAATCTATTTAAAGGTTGCCATTTGTTAATCAACAAACTGGTACTATGATGCTGTAAATTTAATCTTCTTTCAACAAAATTTGTGAGATTAGCTTGCCATCTAATGCTTAGAGGGACAAGGTTAGCTTCAAACTCAGCAATTTGACCAGGGGTAGTGTTTCTCAATCCACAAATAATTCTGGCAGCATTATGTTGAATTTTTGAGAGTTTTTCAAGATTAGATTTTGATGCTTGCATCCAAATGGGAGAAGCATATTCAAGGATGGGTTTAATTAAAGAAATATAAGTTATCTTTAAAGTGTTGCAATCAACTCCTCAATCAGTGCCAGAAATATTTTTTAAGATGTTAAGTCTTCTTTTGGTTCTGAGAATTAAATTAGAAATATGTTTATAAAAGGAAAAAGAAGGATCTAAAATAACGCCCAAATATTTTGGGTTAACATTGAATTTTAAAGGTTGGTTGTTTAGAAAGCAGTTTGGCCTCCAGGATCTGAGGTGGTTGTTTATAGTAAAAACACAGGTTTCAGATTTATGAGGATTTATCTTAAGTTTGTATTTATTGGCATAAATAGATAGCTCTTTGAGGCTTTTATTCAGATGATATTGAGCTGCAATTAAGTTATTTTGGGCAGCAAACAAAACCAGGTCATCAGCAAACATTGCAATTTTGTATGTTTGCTGAGAATTTCATCCAGATCATTTAAATTGATAGCAAAAAATAATGGACTCAAAATACTGCCTTGGGGTAAGCCTTGACTGAAGATAAGTTTTTTGGAAAAGGAGTTATTGAAATTGATGCGAATGCTTCTGTTTGAGGAAATCATAAATCCATTTCAGAATTTTACCATTTATACCAACTTTAAATAATATGATAAACAATTTTTGTCTCCAGACCTTGTCAAAAGCATTGTTGAAGTCGATGAAAGCTGCAATAGTGGACTTTGTGGGTGAAGATTGAAAATTATCCTGGATAGACTGAGTAAGGAATAAAAGTTGATCAGTAGTGGAATAGTTTCTCCATCATGGAGATTGTGCAATCTGAACAATAATACTTTAAAGCCATTTAGTAAGAAAAAACATACATCTGTGCCATAGATGAACTACCAGTAAAAATTTTTACGGTAATTTTTGTTCAAAAATTGTTCTGATTTACAATTGGCTTTTGAACAGATGTGCCAGAAGTTTATCATGTTTGGTTTCAAGCATGAGTCAAAGCATGACATTAATCAGGCTTGTGACAGAGGCTCTGCAGTCTGCAGCATGACCATATGCATTATGCACATGGGTGTAACCATCAACCAAATATTTTGCCATTGATGCAGATTGCTTAAGGTGATTTTTTACAAAAAAAAACTATTAATAAAATGTTAAAGAACTAAATATTAATTAAAAAAAATTGAAGATGAATTTTCATTTAATTTTTAATTTAGATTCTTCTTCTATTGGCTCTATGGACTTTGTAGGTCCACAGCTGCCTGCACATAGCTCTGCCATTTCTTTTGCTCCTCTGCAACTGTCCTCCAGTCTTCCTCCAGTCCAAGTGGTTTCAAGTCTCAGATCATCTTGTCTTCCCAGTGGTCTTTTTCTTTAAGAAATCTTTTTGGAGCTCTTTCTTCAGCCATTCTTGCCAGATGACCAGTTCATTGTATTCTTTTTGTCTTCATTATGTTTATTATTCAAGGGTATTTATATAAGTCAAATAGTTCTTTATTTTTCCATATTCTCCATAGTCCTGTTGTTCATTCACCTTTGGTCCAAAAATTTTCCATAGTACACTATTTTCAAAGATTTGAAACTTTTTCTTGTTTGTTTGATTATTGTATATGTTTCATATGCATATAGAATTCTTGGTTGTGTAGCTTCTATATATATATATATATATTGATATTTGTATTTCTGGATAGAATTTTGGATGTAAGTATTTTTTCATGCTGTATAGGCAGATGTTTCCATTTTTGATTCTTTCCATTATTTCCTTTTTTAAATCATTTCTTTCATTTATGTATGCTCCAGCTATTTGAATTCCCTCACTCTTTCAAACTCTGTCTTATCAATAGTAAAAGGCTATTATGTTTTTTCTTCATTTTTTTGACATTTTCATGTTTTTGTTTACTAGTCCAGTTTCAGATGCATATTTCGTGAAGCATGCCAAGAAATTTTTTAATTCAACTTCTTTATCTGTAATTATGACCAGATCATCTGCATATGCAAGAATTTCTGGTTTTTCTTCTGTTTGTTTTCCATTTCCTGTATAATGTTTCTTATAATTCCTTCCAAGGAATCCATCTTTCGTTCTAACTGCTATACTTGTCTGTGTACATAGAACATTCAGTAAAATGCACTGTTTTGCAGTAAATATAAGTCTCTTTAATTTCAAACTGTACAAACGTTTTCAACGGCACAAGCCACTATCATCAGGTTACCACCAAAAGCCAACAGAATGGAAAAACAGAATACAGAACATCGAATTCAGAAAGAATTCATACAATTCTACTGTTTGAAAAATTGTATGAATTCTTTCTGAATTTGATGTACTGTAGGCTTTTGGTGGTAACCTGATGATGGCGGCTTGTGCCGTTGAAAACGTTTGTACAGTTCGAAATTAAAAAGAGACTTATATTTACTGCAAAATAGTGCTTTTTACTGAATGTTGAGAGTTCAATAGGATGAAGCCTAAGCCTTTCTGTAAAATCTGGAATATGGGATCCTTAGATTGCAAGCAATTGTTTTACTACATTCTATCTGACTGATCATTGAATTCTAGAATTTAGCTTTCAAATTTATTTGTAAAACATAAGTAGTAAAATCTAAATCTGACATTGTATATATATGACTAAGAAATTATTTTTTTGTCAGTTTTGTGAATAAGATATATTGATAGTAATTGTTTTCAAGTTTATTTTTTTCTGAAATATATAAAATGGGAATTTGTTACAAATATTTTAAACTAATATCTTTATAACATGAAATTTTATTAAAAATATTTTTGAACCAAAACAAAACAACTAAATAAAGAATCATTGTATGCTGCTATTATCATATTATGATGATAGTTGTAAATACAAATTTTGGTCAAAAATAATTGTTGTTTTTAAATACAAATTATCACAAATTTGAGAATCATAGGTCAGAAATTTTCTGTATTTTCTTTTTCGATCAAATATTACAGAAAACAAATAACTATCAAAATTTTTGATTCAATAACAGAATAATAAACTATAATTTATTTATTTTTTCCCAAAGGACTTTTCTGAATACTTAAATCAAATCAAATTGTTAAATAACTAATTTTAGAAATATATCACATACATACAAATAAAACACAATAAGCATACTAAATAAATAGGTTTTTAAAAGTGTAAAATGTTAACAAAATCTTATTTTATAGTACACTTTTAAAAATTTATTTAGTATCATTATTTATTATGTTTTAATGTGTATTTATTCAACCATGATGAGTACTATATAATAATAATAGCTGTATACATATATATAGTGAAAACTTGAATAAATTAACTTCAACTTGAAATCCTGATGGAAAAGAATACAATATCAACTTCTGTATTATTCTCTTATGTAAATTTAACTTTATGTAAAATATTTTCTATAATATTTTAATATTTTTTTCAGATATAAAGTACAAATATTAATGTTCAGTAAGTCTCTGATTTATGCAATCTCAAAAATGCAGATGTATAAATTTCTTATTTTGGTTTAATTTCCATAAAATGCAATGAAAATTTCATTAAACAATTTGCTTTTTTATAGAAATATCATTCATTACTGAAAAAACAAAATAAATAAATTTTCTCATCTGTAATATGCTCATAAATTCATTTCCCATTCTGTCTGCTACTACACCCACAATCATATATATCAAAGTTAAAAAGTGTTGAACTTAAAAGCAAAATTACATTTACATGATAGAATTAGATTGAACAAATGCAATATCACATAATTCTAAGTATAATTTTGGGTAATTTTTTGAATAAGATAAAGTTTGAAAGTTCAAAACTTTAAATGAAAAGTGATAGAAATTTAATAAATTTCTCTTGCAGTTTTTTGATTTTCCCAGATATTTTTTGGACAAATTAAAGCATTAAGTTGGGGATCTACTGTACTTATATGTTACAAGTACAAACAAAATGGTTTAAAATATTTAAATTTTATATTACTTTAGTGGTTTTCAAATTTTGTGTCTGAGCCTTCTTTTTTCATAAAATTGGTATGCCCCCTCATTTTCATAACAGTCTGATTTTATAAATAATTTCTACTTACAGTTTAATACTACAAATCAATATAACTTATCATATTTTGTATAAAGTTCTTATACATAAAATTATATATATATATATTATATATTATACCATATTTATTATGGTGTAATAATTTTCAATATAATTAAACAAATCTTACAAAAAAACAACAAAAAATAGAATAAATGTTTAATACAACATAATATTTAATGCAATGGGTGAGCTTGTTTTTGAGTGCACATTCTCTCAAATTGGGGTGTCATTGAAGATATCTACTCTCAATTCTTTTTGAATAGTTAAATGAGATCAATATTTTGTCTTTAAATACTTACAGCAGAAAGTTAATGGGTACATGGATATATGGGTTTATGGAAATAACTCTTTTCCTGATTGCTTTTTTTTAATCACAACAATTTGAATTTATTTGTCTCAAAAATAACATTTTTGTTAATTCTTATGCACCATGCACCCTCTTGTAATAGACCAGCACCCCACAGTTTGGAAAACACTGTATTACTTGATTTATATTTTTGTATACTGTTTGTTGATAAGTATCATATTACTAGTACAATATTGTTATTTGCAGCATCGTCTCCTTTTAGTCAAGGAATAATATCATACCATAACATCTGTAGATGCAATCATTATATTCTTCTTAATCCTAGAAATTTTCATTCAAAATTTGTTTAAAAAATATTTTTCTGACATACATGAAAAGAACTTTGGTCATAATTATTTGCATAAACTGGGGAATATCTGAATAGAGCCAATTTTACATTCCTGCAAACAGCAAATAGAATTGCATTGCTTTCATCAAAGATGACATCAAATTAATGTCATGATTAAGCTCCTCAGTGGTAGCATGGTTATAGCATCAATTTGACATCATTTTTGACGATACCAGATTCTATTCACAAAAACTTAATGAGAGTTTAAGAATTATTATTTGTATATCAGATTAATATTATTCAATAGATACATATTAATAGATAAGATTGCTACTTCAAATTCAAAAAATTGAAAAGTTATCTTTAAGTTATCATTAACCTGATTTAAACTGAATAAAAAATATATACTTTATATTTACATTTTACATTATGTATATTTTTCATATAAAAAATGGAGAAATTCTGTGAATATTTAAAATTGATTGAACTAATATAAAACATTTATTTATAAATGAAGTTTTAAAATATAAACTCAATAATTAACATTAAATTTTTAAAATTATAACGAAAGAATCAGTACTCACGAAAAAAATCTTTTTTTGCTAAATTCTTTGCACAAAGAACTGAAAGAACAAAAATATATATGAAAATATTAATAATTATTCAATAATTTCTATCACTTATTTTCCAAAATAATTATTTTAAACTAGAAAAGCAAATAAATTAATAAGAAATTTATGTTAAAATGCATAAAATCACAAGTCATTAAATAAAACAGAAATCAAAAATGAATTTAAAATTGTAAAAAACGATGATAATTATTATCTCTCTTTTGATCTGATGCTTTATCAATGCATGAAATAATCTTTATGGACTCTTTGAAATTTGAGATAATTATTTAAATTTCAAATTGCTACCAATATAGTATTTCTTATCATATTCAAAAATAAGATTACTGTTAAATATTTTTTTCCATAACAGAAATGATATTTATAAGAATGAAATACGAAATAATATATAAATATTGATTTTATGATAATATTTCTACTGAATAAAATGTTATGATTTTTAAGATCTATCTCAAAATGAATAAATATATATACTAGGTCTCCAATTTAATGGCTTCAACTTATGGAATTTCACAGATGCAGGAATGTATCTTCATTTTTGTTAAATTTTCATAAAACACTAATGAAAATATCAATAAACAATTTACATTTTTGCAAAAATATCATTTATGGTCTTAAATTTTCTTATCTTTGGTTAAAGTAGCTTGTAAATTTCATATGACCATTCCATTTGTTAATGCACCCATTAGAATATATAATATTTTAAAACTGTTAGACTTAAACATTTTTCTATTTATGTGGAATTTTTTTGGATAAATTAACTGCCTAACTATAATTTCATATGATTGTAGTATAAACTAAATGTTTTCTTTAACAAAAGTTTAAATCTAACTTTTAATATATATGAAATAAAATATCAAATAACTTTTATTTTGAAAAATTATATACAAAAATCATATTCTGGTGAAAGATTAATCAACAAAACTTTAGTAAAAATTCTGCCTATACTAATTACAATCTAAAAGACAAACTACAAAAGAAAGAAAAACTTTGATTTGGCTTTTAAATTGTACATTAACAATCTATCTCTTATCCTTTGTGGTTTATTTTTAAAATAAACTGCAATTTTAATTATTTAAGAATTTGTATTATGGTGCCACAATTTATATCTTAATACTTAATTAAATTTAGACTAAGGTAGCATAATCTAATAATTAATAATGGTACCATAATTTTTGACTTATTTTCCTGAAATTAAAATCCATATTGGTCTAAAGTTAAACCAGGATCTTTGGGATTATACCCCAAAAACCTTACTAGTTAGATTATCAAGACAATAAGACATTTTTAATTTGATATCTTGGTAATACAAATTCTGAAAATAATTATTAAAATTACAATTTAGTTCAAAATAACTTCAATTCAGTTCACTAAAAATCATTTAGTCTCATGATTTAATCTTTGTGGATTTCCTTGGTTTGTTTGTATTTTATTTCAGAATATTTAATATTCTGAAATAATTATAGAATATTAAATAAATAATGAAAATAAATTTATAAGGTTTTTAAACAATCTATTTTTAATCAAATAATAATATTATTCAATAGCCATTACAATATCTATTTGCCTTAATTAACATGAAAATTCTTTCTAATATATATTGTGATGTTCATAAAAGAATAAAGCTTTATTTTCTCCAAGAGGACCTTTCTTTTTCCTTCATGTCCTCAAGAGCTAAAAATGAAGTGCCCTCATTATGAATAGTTCTAACCAGAATTTATGGTATTTAGGCAAGGAATTAAGAAAGGCAAATTCAAAAGTTCAATATTATGTAATTCAGATCATTGAATTCTTAGTTTAATAAGGATATCAGGGTAAGACTGCTTATAACATGATAAGCAGTTTTATCTTTTAATTTATCAATAAGCTTTATTTTCATGAATGAAAAGTAAGAATTGATTTGAAAGCATATTCCAATAAATTAAAAAAAAAAAAAAGATGCTTACTAAGAATAAATTTGATATCATATTTTCTTTTGCCTTGAAAGAATAACTAATCTATCAGATTACCTATCATCTTTAAGTCAATTGAAATCTTTTTAGATTCTATTTGATGTCATATGATTAGTAATTAAGATCATTAATAGCTAAATCAAAACATTTCTTGTTGTTTTAATGACAAACATTTAAGAAAATTAACTGAGATAAATAAGTTGTTTAATACTTCTATTGTTAAATTATATTAATTACAAGTAATCCTCAATCACAGGGATGCATCTCGGATTTCAATCATGAGTTGTAAATGCCCAAAATTTATGAAATTTTCATTACTAATGTTTACTGGGTACATTATCTTAATACACATAAAAAACACAAAACTACTCAAACCAGACAAAAAAAGAATGCTTTCTATATATCAGACTATTGTGTCAGGGACTCAAAACCATGGAATTGCATTGATCAGTATCAGAATTTATTGATGACATCATCATCATAAATATGAGTGGTCATAAGTTGAGGATTATTTGTATTATAATCTGTGCAAGATGGATTAATAGAGTGATGTCATTAACAATTTAAATAAAACACTATTAATTTATTGACAATAAAAGCAAATATAACCTTTATATTTCACTAAAATATCTTTTAATTTATGAGTAATAATTTTTACAAAGAATTAGTAAAAGAGGAATCTGTCAGAGTTATTAACTGTTGAGTAAACTATGTTACTCAATTGAAAACAATTTTTTATATGATTGAATTGAACAGAAATTTAAATGTAATCCCATTTAAATGAACAGAAAAAATGTAATTTAAATGATTATTGGGATTACATTTAAATTTCTGTTCAATTCAATCATATAAAATAATCATAATCTATAAATTTAAAATATTACACAAAAAAATAAAAGCCAATTCTGGTTTAATACTATGATAAAAAAAAAAATTTAGTCTGATAAAGTGGTTTCCAAAATTTATTGGATGGGATCTCTAGGGATTCTCTAAGGATGTGTAAGAAGTTTTCACATCCTTAGAAAAAAATTACCAAAACTTTAACATAAAATGTTCATATTAAACAATTTAATAACCTTTCATAGCACACAGCCATGTGGTGGAAAGTTCTTCTGCAGACTTAACATTATCTCTCCATTGCAAGCAGTGTGTTATGAAAGATTGTTAAATTATGTTTAATGCTATTTTTTGCTAATGACTAATTGGAAATATTTTAAATTGTATGCATTTAAAGAAACATATATTTTTCATATAATGTTTTGTTATGTATTCATAGAATGAGATTATGTTGGCATTTTGATTTTCAAATTTTGTTTTGTGTTCTAAAAATGGCTGATGATGGCAAAATGCCAACAATGCTTCTTTCAATACTTCAATATTGTTTTTGTGTAGTTACTGATGAAGAGTGCTGATTTCTAAGGAATAATTGATCCTAGAGATACTTTAAGCAGTATAATTGATGTTTAAAACTTATATGTTTTATTAATCAATAATGAAGAGTACAAGTAAGCTGACAAGAATATAAAATTTATAATGATTTAATAAATAAGTTTTTTGATGGAGTCAGATTTTGAAACTTTTTAAGTATATAACTATATCTGACACATGAAAAATAATATAATTTTATAAAAGAAAATAAAAGATAGTTTTTTTTATTCGATAGAACACAATTTATCCAAGTTTAAAATGAAAATGACATTATGGCATTAAACTATCAAACAAAAAAAAACTGCTTATTAAAGAATCAAAATTAATTTAATTATTCACAGAATTAATCATCAATTATGTAAATTTAATCAATTTTTAAGGTCACAAATGCTAATAATTTTATATTTCCTTCACAGAATAATAATAAATTAATGAAATTCAAACTTTTCAAATTTATTTTCTGTAAATCAGATTTATTAAAACTTGTCAAAAATATAACTACAATATTTATCATTAATTTAGATCTTTGTCCATTATTAAAATCTAACTAATAAACAGTTGCTTTATGAAATCAAATCTAAATCAAAATCAAATTATCATTTTATTATGAAAAATTCTATACAACTAAAAATTCAGCAAAACAATAATATATTAAATCATATGTTTAAGAGTAGCTTGTATTTTTTTAATTATTTTAAAAAATATTTATTTATATAAGTCATCAGTAAAAAAATGATTAAATGTGAAATAACATTCTTTAGTAATTTAATCATAAGCATTAAAAACAGGTTCCCTTTTAACCTTTCTCTGGTTCTGAAGTTAATATTAAACGGATGGAAGTATCAGTTAAAAAGCCATCAAAGACTTCAGATCATCCTATCAACAAAATTAAAGCAACCTTGGACTTTCGCTTAAATAACTGATGTAATTTGTCGAATAACTTACAAATTACTAGTGTGACTTAAAAGTCGAAATTTATGCTACTGGAAAGTAACTTGCATTGTAAAAAAAAAAAACGAAAATAACTCATTTAACTCTTCCTCTATAGACAAAATGTTCATTTACTTACTTGTAAGTCTAATTTTACTGGCCCCATTCCTTCTGTTGGGTTGATTTGACATTTTTTATTTTTTTCCTTCCTCATTAAGTTTCTATATATTCAAACATCTCTTCCTTTCGTACAAAAATTTCTACTTACAATCTCAATGAAAACATTTTTCTCCAACCGCCTAACATCTCCTGCATATATGAAATGTTGCCTGCAAGAAATTAGTCCGAATGAAACTTTCTCTGATATAATTTTAAATTCTATTAATATTTATAAATGCATTTACTTATTTTATTACTTCATATTAATTTTTATATGTTATTAATATCATTATAAATAAAATCAACCATTACTTTTAGCATTTGATCTGAATCCTTCTTTAAATTTTAAAGTTAATACTATACTGTATTGTATTCATTTTTCTCGAAATGTAAGTTGTGACAAATTAAAATTTAATTTCTCAATTAAATTTTATTATTAATTTAGTTTAGTTCATTTGAAGAAAGCATTCTTTTTCATAAATATATTTTATTAGTATATAGATGGCGCAGAGTTAAATGTTTTCAGAAAGTGGAGCGAAGATTGAGTGATTTTAGCGGAACAATGTTTTGACCATCGTTGTTTTGACAAATGAGAATAATGACTTCTTTTAATATGTAGGTTTAAGTTGAACCTATAAGAATAATGATGTCCGAAATTCTCAAACGTAAAGTATTTTTAAGAGCGTTGATTTATAAGTTTTTATTAATGCATTTAATATTCCACTTTTGCTTGTAATATTAAAATCTTACAATATAAAGTATTTAGAATTTTAATGATTACATTTCTAATTATAATCTATTTGTTTATAGAATTTTACGAATTCGTAATCAGAATTACATCTTCATCGTAAAATAAATATGATAGAGCAGAAAACGGAAATTGATAAGAAAAAAGCATCAGAGCATCCGCATTTTAACTATAAAATACAGTATATGTAAAATTCTGAGTCAGTGATTGTATGATAATAGAGAAATTAATTCATAAAATATCGAAAATTTTAAATTACTGATATGAAGTTTTTTATAAACTTAATTTATATTATAAGAAACAAATAAATATTATTACTATTACAGTATTATTTATTATATAGAACTATTCACAATTCAGTTCTTCGAATACATCTAAATCCCTCGATTTACATGGTATACAAGGTTCTGCAAAAATGTGTGTCGAGTTGGGCGGTCCTATTCTAAATTTTAAAATAGTCATTTGTTATTGTTATCGTGCTACGGGTTCTCAAAGTTTGACGTTAGCGCGGCACATCGTTGGTACGGCATAATTACTCGTTTTAAAAAGGATTTTTATAGACTGCTCAACTTGACATCAAATTACGCGGATTTACTAGAAGTTACTGTTTATTTTCAAAAATTTTTTTATTCATCGTTAGTGCTATCTTAGTATCATAGATCCCCAAAGTTCCAATGTTAGTGCCGCGTAATTACGCGTTTTATAACAACTTTTAATAAAATATAGCGTCAAGTGATATATCACGCCAATTTGATAGTTGATACGTGGTCTAATCATCGCCTTGTATCTATTAGCGTGTTTTTTCTCTCTTGCTCTACTTGTTTCAATTAAATGACTTAACAATACTGAGGCAAATGATCTATATTAACATTATTATTAATTAACTATAATACGAGATAGTCAGATTAAACGGAATATTATAAAGACTCATATCAAGCTATACTGCTCGATATAGGTTGTAAAAATTTTAAGTAACATTCTGTTTAATCTGAGTATTTTGAATATTTCATATTATGATTTAATGTTCATACAGATCATCTGCTATGATATTATTATTGCTGAAGCTTGCCTTCTAAAGATTAATGTAAATAGTATTTACAAAATGTTTTAATTAAATTCTGTATTATGTTATCCATGTCTGATGAGATTTTTTTCTAAGCTTTGAAAATACGAAATGCATATTCATCAGTTCCAATATGATAGTGAACAAAGATTTGACCATTAGTTCAGTATCCTATATTTTGGCTCAAATTTATCGCCACCAAAGTCATAGTATACAGGAAACACTTGGGGAAACTTCATTATTATTATTATTATTATTTGCAATAGATGACGCCAGTTTCCATTCTAAGAATACTTACTGACGGAGCGAAACAAGCCCTTCCACAGGCAGTGACGTAGCTACATATTCATCACCCTGGAGCGAGTAAAATTGGTGCGTCCTCTTGTCTCTTGGAAAAGTTTCTGATAAAATTATTTTGAGGTTTAAAAAATATATATGTACTTATTTCAATTAAAAACCTTACTTAATAACAATTTATTCAAGGCATTTTAACAATAAAATATTCAATGAAATAAATATAAACATAATTATAAAATAATGAATAAATCTTTAAGTACAGAGTACTTACTTAATTTATTACATATTTTATAGACTGAAATTATTGACAAAATATATGTTTACTTAGTTTCCACATAAAAAAAACTTCAAAATCGTGGTTTTCTCGCTTTTTCGTTTGCAAATCGGTCAATAAATTGATAAGCTATTGTTCTTTCAATCGACCAAAGAGCTAAGACGATGTTGGAATATATGCTTCTTAAATAAGTTTTGATTAACTTTTGAAGAACTTCGTTCTGCTGTTGCTGTTGTCAACGGTAGAGTTAAAAAAAATCAGGCATGCTGAAATAATGTCGGAGAAGCTACTTGAGGCTGAGGTGTGAATTAAAATTAGTTCAGCAACTTCGCGTATAGAAGTAATTTCTTTTAATTGAATATAAAATCATGTTTTGAATCGAAGCAGTTGAAGTCCAAAACTAGGTGAAATATCGGAGGGATATGCCGATTGTAACAATTTTGATCCATCTAGAATATTTTTATCTGATATGCAGGTGATAAACACTTCAACTGTAAATAATTGTTGAATGGATTCAAATCTAATAGTTAATTGATTAATACTAAATCCGTTACTTTATAAAACTTTGAAAAACTCTCGACTCTGAAAAATTGTTCAATGTTTCCCATCTATGCTGTTTCCAATAAGCTCACCTACTTGTAAGTCATCAAAGAATTTTTCACACCATGCAATCTTTTTACGGGAAAAGAAGGTTCAATATTCCATATCGCTGCAATATTCCATAATTTAAAGGCATCTTTTTTAATTAGCAAATATTCAATTATTTCTTAAGTTCTGGAATTGGGTTAGGAGTGATGAAAATACCTCAAATAATTTCTCTATATCTTCATAAGGAACTTACAGCATTTTCGAGACTGCATTAATAAATTTTCAAAATCATTAATGCAGTCTCGAAAATGCTGTAAGTTACATTCAATAATCAAACTTGAAATTCTTACAATTACACTAAGTAAACAAAAGAAATGTGAAGTGCTAAATGCTAAGGCTTTCTTAAAAAATTTGCCTTTATTCTGCACTAATGTTAACATGCTCTCCTGGGATACCCCAGATACGCGTAACTTCTTTGCTGTAAAAACACAGCTTGTAATACGTAGAACGAATGCCATGGGCATTTACATTCTTCTTAGCAATCATCATACATTTAGGTCATCATAGCAATCATCATACAGATTTAGGTGTATAAAATATGAAATTTATAATGTATATTTTCTGAAATCAAAATTATAAGTCAAGTGTAGTCTATATTAAAATATTTAAGGATTTATAGTTTTATTTATCTAAAAAATAGTTTTTTCATTTTTAGTATATTTTATAGAGAATAAAAAAATTTATACAAATATTTCATAAATTTTTATTTCACCCTTTGTAATTTTGCACCCTTATGATTCGTGCCCCTGGAGCAGTTTGCTCTAACTGCTCCGCGGTAGCTATGCTCCTGTCCCACCCCTGCGGAGAGATCAGCTGGATTTGAAGGACGGGGATCGACGAGCGGGATCCAGGTCCCATGATAAATATTTTCAAGAGGTGGGATCCAAGATTTGAATTCGGATTCTCCAGAGTGGAAAGCCAGGCTTCAAAACTACTAACTACACAACCGTTTTTTAAATTTTATACAGGGTATTTTAAAAGTGGAAAATCAAACGAAATGAGTGATAACTCATTCCTTTGATTTTCCACTTTTCAATCATAATAATCATATATGTGATTATCCAATTACTGATGGTTCAAAAGTTACTTCAAAATATGTATTTTTTTTCTGAAATCGCTGTGCATCAATTAAAATTATTTATTTATAAAAATTATGAGTTATTTTGTTGATTTTTTAATTTTAAATATGATCCCGAATAGTATAACTTTCTAATAAAAACATTTTTATTAATTCTATTATTTTCAATCAAATAATAAAAATGGTTTTGTGAACAATTTTTTTTTCTAAAAAATTTTGGATACCAAAAGTGGTCGATCAAACGAAATGAGATGATTATAGGGCGTTTTCAGGATTAATCAGAATAGATTTTTTATAGGTAAGTCATGGTTCTTAAAAAATACATTTTACAAAATTTTAAGAGTTAAAGTTCTGGGTTTCTCAGAAATATGGATCGGTAGAGCCCAAACCTGGCTGCATCCAACCCACACTGGTGAATGCTGTATAGTTCGCCACTCGACCGCTCAGACCCTACGGATCCAGGATTAAAAATCGGCCAGCCGTAGGTTCTGCGTGAAGAATGAGTCCTCTAAAAGAGTCCCAAATCCCAACGTGGCGTACTGTGCTGGAGGGATAAATGGCAAAAATAGAATCTAAGCGGTGCCAGTCCGATCGGTGATCGTGTTAGGCTGACGAAGACTTTGTGTTTATAGACCATGACGGGTAGCTTTGGCTTCTCTGAGGAAGAATAAAAAAATCTCATGGCTGTTATCTGAGCATCATAGGCCATATTAAAACGTCCGTGCCCATCCAATTTATGGCGTTGGTCCATACTATCCCCATGGTGGTCTGCGTCGGTTCTTTAGCCTCACGTAGGTTGCATCGGGATACGAAGCGAAGGAAATTTTCTTGGAAACCTTTACGCCGAGGGAAAGTATGCTCTTTGAGTGTTCTTCCAGCGTAGATATATGGACGAAGAGTAATTATATTAGTCTCTACGTTCATTAATCAAGGATTTTAGTAAGAAAATTTCTCGGACTTTCTTACTAAAATTCGAAATAGTTTCTTCCTTTCGGACGGTCGGCTACTAACGTTTTTACATTACGGTAGAGCCTGATCTTTGGAGGTCTCCTGTAATAGGAAAACTCACAGCAGCAAAATGTTCGCTTTGCAGCTATGTTTTCGATCCCTCTAGGACGGAGACAGTAGAGGCGATTAAATCGCATTTCTAGGCCATACCTGGGTGCTATGGCAACATAATGCAAGGAGAATGGATTAAGGGAACAGATCTCCAGGCTTATTGTACTTGAAGAAGTTTGCTATATCCGATTTTCTGTTCTTGTGGACTAGAGGTGTTAGGCACCCCGCACCTATGAACCAAGCTATGATTAAAACTGTTCGCAGATGTACCCAATAGTATCTTCTTTGCTGGAGAGGAAAGTTGTCTTCGTGGCAAGACATAGCATACAAGATGAACTTGGCCATCATATTCCCATGACATCACTACATGCGATTTTTAATTTTGGAGTTAGCTTAAGGCCAATATTTATCGGTTTCTTGACATTATTAGCCTTAAAGGGTAACATCGCATTGCATGTTATGGACATTCCTGTAGACAGGCTACGTTCTGCTATTGAGAATACTATGTACAGGATACAATTTCTCGTCCATAAGAACCTTTCCACATTAAACCAAGTTCTATTGCGCAAGCTTTGAACTTAATATGCTGGATTGCACAACGGATATACTTTATCTAGCGGCGACTACTTATAGAAATCATCCAGGCTGGCTAACACTCATGATGAGGTCAACTGGAAGAGTGAAGGATTTGTTCAACGGTTCTGGTCCGGACCCCTCCTGAAAAACTAAAGGTGTGGGACCCAGATCCTCCAGAATGTAGGCCACAGCTTTACCACGCAGTTATCTAGCTGACGATTTTCGTCAAAATCGGTTTATTTTAAAATTCTTGGAAAAAAGGCGACTCATAACATTTTTATCGCATAGTTTCAAAAAATACATAATATGCTAAAAATAATTTAAAATCTAAATGATAGATGGCATTACTCTTGCTACGCCAAAATACATAGTAAAAAAATTATTAAACAATTATGACATAATATGGCATTACGCTATAATGATATACCATACACCAATTATTGTTATGCCACAAAGCCTAAATTCTAATGGCTCAAATATCACATATGCATTTCTATTGTTTTACTATATTTACATTTGTTAGCTCTAACATAACTAATTTGTTAGCTTTAACATTATAAAGTTGTATATAATTATTGACTAATAAAATAATTTCTGCTTTGATTAATAGTATATTAATATTCAAATAATTTAAAATTGAATTTTACTAAAATCAAAAATATAAAAAAATCTTATAGCAGCAATTAAATTTTACTTTTAATTATTAATAATAAAATAAATACAGTTTGGTACATTTTTGGTCTTCGAGGCCCTCTTTAACTGGTACCATAGCATTAACGATATTCTCATAATTATTCTCACGGATGGTTATTCTATTCTCGAACGGGATCATTTAAACTGTATATATTATATAATAATCCATATCGATGATAGAAATATATAGTATAATCATTCTTCATGAAATAAAATCAATACTTCTAGAATAAAGAATAACTATATATTCGACGCGCTGTTTACGTTTAACATTGATCAAATTCTTTTTGGTATCGGAAGAAAACATATTTGGAAAAAACATTTTCAAAAGAAAAAGAATACTGTAATTTTATAAAAATATTTTACAGAATAAAATAAAATTTGTTAACCAATTTATGAATCTTGATATATTAATTAATTTTATATGATTAATTATATATGACTAATTATATATCAAGTCATCAAGTAACGAGGTATAATTATCAGCGAGAATTATTAGAAATACATACGGTATTAATTAATTCTGTTAATTTGGGATAAATATTTTGTTTAAATTAAATAATCATTACTAATATAGTATAGTACAGTATGACCGTATTCTGTTACCCATTTTTAAAACAAATAATAGGCACCATCTGGTGGTAGTTCGATGACATATGTTATTATTATGATGGTTTTAAGTTAATTTTAAAAGTTGTGCAAAATATTACAAGATATATCAATAAATATGCTTGAATTTGAAGATGGATGCTTCTTGGAAGAAGACAAGATGTACGTTGCAATGTGGACAGGTGGTGGGTTCAATTATGAGATAAGCATATGTTAACATTTCATATTTCCTGAATGTTGCAGGATGTTGATTTGTAAATAATTCATTTATAGTTTTTCGGTAAGATTACTGCAATTTGAAAAAATCAATTACAAAAACAATTTTATAATAAATATATATTCCCAGATTGCTGTTATTATCAATTGATATATCTTAAGAAGACTACAAAATAAAACTTATTACAGTACTTTATTTTTGGATTTTTGATTCTTATAGTATTTTAGTTGGTAATTACAAACCTGAAACCGAAAATTTCCTATTGTCTGCAGTTTTTGAGATGTAATATCTTAATATGCAGTAAATTGAAATAATTTATCTGCAGGTTATAACGAGTTTTCAAAATTTTCTGCATCTATAAATTTATATTGAATATCTATCTCAAGAATGTTCATTAAAATTATGAATTGTAATAGCTATGTGTTCCTTTTATCAGATTAAGAAAACTTTAGAAAATAATACTATTAAAATAAGTTTATAATTTATCTCACAAATCTTTGGGCATAGCGGAATGATAAATGAAATCAATGCATTTGCTGTTCCAATGATATAGAGGAAATCAAAAGATCATGTCATAGATTATTTTGTCCAATAAATGAGATAATTTTTCCAAAACTTAAACAAAATAGAAATACATAAATTTGTTATCAGCATGTGGTCTATAGCTCACTATGATGATGATTCAATTTCTAAATCTTCCAATCTGTTCTCTTTGGTTGAAAAAGATAAGATTAATGATGCTAATGAGGCATACATAACTTGAGAAAGAAATTATTTCTCCCAATTTTATTTGAATCTCATTTAATAGCACAACCTAAACTAAATAATCTGATTTGAAATTTAAATTTATTAAAAGATAAAGTTGAACTATTAGCATCAACATTAAAAGGCTGGAATTTACTTAAAAAAAAAAAATATATCAGTTTGTGTGTGTTTCAAGATCATCAATAAGATATAATTAAATATTTTTCTACAAATATAATCTTATCTTTTGCTATGGTATTAATAACTATAATGATCTTGGAGTGAAACAATTCTAACAAATGAAGACTTTATTGTTTCATCAAAGATAAGTTTGAAAATAATTCTCATTAATATTGGCAATATTTATTCATCAATTATTATTGTTTATGCAACAGATATGAAATGAATCATTTTTCCTACATGAAATTGGCTAGCAAGCTACAGTTGGCATATATATATGGTGATGTAAAAGTAATATCATTATTACTAGGAATGCAGTTTGGGAACCCAAATTATTGTTGTTTTATTTGTTAATGGGATAGCAAAGTGCATCTTATTTTAATATTAAGCAGTGGGCACCAAGACCAACTTATTATCTCATTGATCCTACAAGAATATTCAAATCTTTCTTCATATATCAAACCTGAGCTAAGGAAAAATTTTATTAAAGCAATGAAAAAGAATGATATCAAACTTGAAACAAAAATTTCCTCATATCAGTGATGCAAAAATAAAAAAAAAGATATATTTATAGATCCTGAAATCAAAAATTAATTACTGAAAGAAGAATATGGAATAAATTTAAGGCAATTGTACAAATTTGTAGAAAATCATAATTTTCTTAATTATTTTGAATTTATGATAAAACTGTAACAGTTGAAACATCTTGGAAGTCAAATGTCTCTTAAAATACACTTTCTAGATTCACATTTAGACTTTTCTCTAAATCTGGGAGATAAACATAGTGAAATATAAACTTCTATCCAAAACATTGTTTATATCTCATAGAGAAAAATTTCATTAGGATTGTTGACAATGGAAAAATGACACCAGGATAAAAGGAATACAAATATGCAAGTAGATTACTGTTTGACACATGTAAGTAAAGCTAAAAATGATGATTACAAATATAAAAAGATATAATTAAATATTATATGTAATAAATTTCAATGCATTCCATAATATAATATGTGTTATTTTATAATTTTAAGAAATATATAGACAGACTTTTTAAAAATCTATGATAATAGAAATTTTTTAATGAGATATGAAATAGCATAGATATGTTGTGTTTTTCATGTGTCTAAATGTATTGTATATATCTATGAGTATATGAAAAACAAAAAAGGTTGGACAAAAATAATATTAATATGATCTAATACTGTAATTATTATTGTAATTACTTGTTTTAGAAATTATACTTGTTATCAGCAAACAGTAATAAGTTTTGGGATCATAAGTATTGTTATTTACAATAGTAAATAACCAACTTTGTTTAGAAATTAAGGGAGCAGTAGTGTTTGGAACTAAGAAAATTCATCTGTTAGCCAAATATATATATACAAAAACATACTAAACTCTAAATATGAAGCTTTTGTATTTTCAAAAACATTTTTGATTCAGCTATGGACCTATCTCACTACTTGTAACGAAAAGAAAATAAAGAAAATAAAAGCAAAACTATTACTACTACAGAAGTGTTACATCATATTCGTTGCACATAGACATGCATAAAGATGATCTGCATTACTTCTAATAAATCTAAAATAAAATAGGCTATAAAAGAATTATGTTTCTTAAAATGAAAGCTACTGTTTTTTCCTCTTCACAAACAAGATCTGCTCTTTCAAAATTGAAAAATGTAAATCTGAATTTCATCAGTCTGTCATATAATCTTATTCTTTTACAGTAGAAATTTCAGCAAGCAATAATATATGGGACTCAACAGATAAATAATTTCCCAATACAGTGATTGTTTATCAAAATATCATTATATTTTGATCAACTATTTCCTTTTCATGATATATCTATTTGAGATAGATCAACAATTGTTACTATAGTATGCAGTCTACATTGATAAAACTAGGTTCAAATAGAAACGAACCTAGTTCAAGTTTTTTGAAGAATCAAAATTGTATTTAATTATTAATTAGTTCTTGGCAGAAGCTATCTTCAAATTTTGAACTTTTACAAGAATGAATGAAACATTATGATTCATTTTTAAATAAACATATACACAAAAATCAAGCTTAATAGAGCTAATATATAGCAAACAAAAAGATATTTTGGTTTATAGTAATCTCAGTACAAAGAGATAAAAATGGAAAAGAATAAATGAATAATAAAATATGCTTTAAATTATAAAAAAAAATTATAAATTTCAGAAGATATTTGTATTTGTAACTTCTGGAATTATTTACAAGATTAAAAAGTTAAAAACTTAATTAAAAATAAAAAAATATTATCAAGTACAGGTAGTTCTCAATTTATGAGTTCCCAGCTTTGCAATTTTTTCAAATATGAAGTATCAAAAACATTGAAAATATAAACATTAATTGCAATAAATAAATGCTAAACATTTATAAGAAGACATATCAAATCACATGTAGCTATACGATAAATATGATTGGATTTGTAGCAAAAATTCTTATTTGCTACAAAATTTCTTTTGCTACAAATCATTTTGATTTTGTAGCAAAAGAGGAAATAGCACCAAAAAGAGGAAATAGCATGCCCTCTGATTTTAGAAGTATATTAAGTAAATAACTTGCATTTTCATTTATGCCTAAGACAGTAGTTTATCTGTAAAAGTTCATCTATTTATAACGATACTCAAACTTCACTGCTCTAGGTGGGATAACTATTTCAAGAGTCTATATTCTGTAAAGCACTCACGAGC
>WUQG02204754.1:0-21769 GCA_011317285.2 Androctonus mauritanicus
TCAACATAATGAGTAAATCTAATACACAAAAAAGTAAAATCAAGTTTTAAATTAATTAAAAGTTAAAAAATAATGTAGAAGCTACACGGCAACTATGGTGCTTGCTTCCACAGTGACGTCATTCATCAGAGCCAATAACAGCGCGACTGTCTAACGAGACAACCTGGTACAGGTATATAGTAACTTTGAGTCGAGGCATGAAAAATATTCCTAATGAACTAGGCGTCAAAGTTTAACGAGATATAGAGGCTGAAAGTTTCACAGTGCATATGGTTCGGTATTGTGCTTCGCTTCACTAGTGTGGAGCGCGACGCCGTGCTATGCTACTTAGACGCGCGTATATTTCGTTAACCTTTGATCTTTAACCGCTAATTCATTAGGGATATTTTGCGTCTCTCGACCTGCCATCGATCGAAACCATTTTTTCTGGGATTTGCAATGCATGTAATCTTACCTCTTCTTAAAATTATTTCACCCATTGTATTACGATCACTTAGGTAGCCACATCGGTGGGTACCCAATAAGTAAGGTTGGAGAATTCTTTTTTAATCATTGGTCAAAAAATACCTTTTTCATCTATTTCAATTATTGAAGGATGGCAAAAGTGTTGTTGAGTAGCTTCAATAAACTTTATATTGTAGCACTTTCAAGTTTGCCACCCTAAGGCATTGCTTGTTTTTCGCTATCTCAATGGCTTACGTTCAGCGCCCCCTGCCGACGTCAATCATGGTACATAAACAGAAAATTAAAAATTTGACTAAAATTTCAGTCATATTTTTGTCAACTATACTTTGTTATTAAAAAATATCAACTTTTTATAACAAAAAATCAATACACAATTTTATTTTTGACAAAATTGGCACCGCTAATACATGACACACTAAAATATTTCTATCAGAAAATTTTTTTAGTTTAATAGGTTAACTTTTAAGTATTATTTTGACACATTTCTTATAAATACATAATTCAGAATATATTCTGAAAATACAAACACAAGTTTTTACTGAATTGCAAGCAGCTTAGCATTAAACTTTTAAATATTTCATAATTTCATTTTCAGAATGAAAATTTGTAAGTAGAAATTATTATTGGAATTATACAGAATTAGGAATTAAAATATGCTTGAAATTTTTATTAGAAGCTAACAAATTGATATTATAAAAGTATAATTTGTAATTTAATAATACTAATCCATTATAAAAAAAGTGCAATTAAAAAAAAAATAAATAATAATAATAATAATAATAATGTGTGTGTGTGTGTGTGTGTGTGTGTGTGTGTGTGTGTGTGTGTACAAATGTATTAATACTAAAACTGTACAAATGTATTAATACTAAAACTGTATAAATGACTTATTTGTATTACTTTGATCCAAATTTACAAAATCTGAACTAGCGTACAGGACCTTAGAATAAAATTATAGATGCAGGAGCACTTTCGGGCTGGACTGCCCCTCTTCAAGTGCAGCTGAAGAGGGGCAGTCCAGCCCCAAAGCACTCCTGCATCTATAATGTTATTCTAAGGTCCTGTAAGCTAAGTTCATATTTTGTTTTATCCTAATTTGAGACCTAGCTGTCAATTTGGTGTATCCTAATTTACTACTACTAAACAGGATATAATGTCGAACCATTTGATCATGTTCATTTAATTTGCAAGATTCTTAACCGATGGACAAATTCCATACAAAAAATAAATACTGTGTATTTTTATAATCGTTTATTTAAACTAATTCTACTAATTACATCAAATAATTTTAACATTACTAAGAAAAGCTTTTATAACTATAGTTAACTTTAATCTTTATAGGAATTTTTTCATAAATACAATCAATCACACTTTTTAAATCGAAACATTACTTTTTTTTTTTCAAATCAGCATCAGTAATTAAACTTTCAAACTGTACAGTTCCTCAATGATTTTGAGTTAAAAGTTCCAAAAACATGATTTAAAAAAATGATTTCTTTCAATTTTTAATAAATAAATTATAAAAACTGATGTGAAATTTTTTTTTTTTTAGAGTCGAAACTTATTTGAATAGTAAATTTTCTTCTAAACATTCATACATTTAAGTGTTAAAAAATTTTAACAAATGACACAAGAAAAATAAACTACATATCAATATTTATATATACAAAAACAGAATACTACTTTGTTAAATGCAAAGAATTGTTTCGTCTTTCAATGCTCTGAAATTGTTATGATACTTATATACAGAATGTCTCGTCATTTTGTATTTTTATATAACAAATTAAATGTTATAAATGTTACCAAGTCAAAGTTTAGAAGAAAGTGCAGCTTTAATATTGCACTCCTCATACATTTTTTTTCAAAAAATATATTTAAAATTATGTTTCGTTATCTTTTGTTACAAAAGATGAAATTAAAATTTTCTTATATCAAAATATAAATTAATTTAATTAAAACTATTAAATTTGTATGGAAGAAATCGTTTTATATTGATATTTTGATTAATTATACAATTATAATTTAAAATGAAGTGGATTTTTAACAGAAGTCTTATTCTTGCATCTTAACAATTTATGACAAAACATTTTAAATTTTTCAGTTAAAATATACAAATAGGTTACACATTTGGGACATTAACTTCTGTCACAGTTATATACATTTGTTTCTAATTAAGAACATAGTTTGTCTCTAACTGATAAAGGCAACTGATATTAAATATTAAAATGATGTCAAATGCCAGTTCTTTATGTATTAACAATGAGATGTTAAACGAACAGCACAGTTACAGATGAGCAGATATGTACAACTGTACAGCAATTCTGTACTGTTTGACTACGTGCTTATTCTTCTTTCTCCACGTATCCTCTGCGACCGACGGGTAGTTGTCTGGGATTCTTTACATTGCTGACAAATAAACTCTTCGGGAATATTATTGCGTCTGATTTTCGCACATGAAAGGTGAACCCATGTTAAACATTGGGAACATTCAATCATTGGTCTTCCAGCAAATGGTTTCATGCAAAAACAAGTGATTAGATCATAAGAATCTCCTTCTGCAATAAAATTAAAAATTCCAAATAAAAATATAAAAAAATTCAGAATTTTTAATTTTAGTGAATTAAATTTTACACAATACTGATTCTTAAAATAAAATTAAATAATAATATATATTGATAAATCAGACAATAATTTTATTATCTAAAAAATAAAACTAATAAAAATTTGTTGGTTGAATAAAAATAACTTAGGATATATTGAGAAAGTAGATTAGAAGATCGAACATCTGTCATTTTTAAGTTGTTGCAGTCATAAGGTAACCTTTAGTCATAGAACCTCACTATCAAATTTCACAAAAATCTATTAATTCAAATGTTATTAGCAAACATATTTAAACAGACATACAGATTCATGGCAATCTCATAAGTAAGAATATACTGCTTATCGGGTAATTGGCCAGTGAGTCGTCAATAATGATTGATCAATTGCTTTTTATTAATTTGGCTATTGCTCGATAAATTTGAGCCATTTTATCTCTGCCAATAGAATCATCAGATAGTTTTGATATATTGAAATGAATAGCCATCATACAAATTTTAGTTAAATGTTTTAACTAAAATTTATAGAATTGTTGTTTTACATTGCAAGCCCCAATGTATGTACATGATCAAATATACGATCAACTACATTTAAAAACTTTTGTATTCTGAGAATAGAAAACTAAAGAGGATCTCTTTGGAAGATCTTAAATAAATGCTTATTTTTTGGACTTAACTGCAGTTAATGCTTTGTTTTAAGTGTTTCTGTTCATAATTTAGCAGAGTTTTTGGAATAAAAGAAATGTTAGCTGTAAAAAAAAAAATATCAAAATATTACAGTGGACTCTCAATTTTATGAACTTGTAGATAGCTCCAAAAAAGTTCATAAAATTGAAAGTTTGTAAATGGGAATTGCATTGATATTAGTTTTATGGTTTTGGGACCAACTGAATAATTCATAAATTGGAGGTTGATAAAACAAGAATCCACCGTATATAAAAATATTAATAATAACATTAATTTATCTTGTCGCCATATAATTCGGAATGAGATCTTTTAACTCCAAAAGCTTTTCCTTTCTTAAAATATGATAAAAATAAAGCTATTTTACTTTATTTGGAATATAGCATTATTAAAATGACAAATTATAAATAGTCCTTGACTTATGATGATGAGGCACAGTTCAAACCCCACTGTCATAAGTCATAAATGCCCAAAATTTATGGATTTCTCATTACTAATGTTTACTAGAACACTATACATTATCTTAATAAGCATAATAAATGCAAAACTATAAGAACCAAAAACAAAAAAAGGAAACTTTTCATATATTAGATCATTTCCATCAAAAATATGGAATTGCATTGACCAATCACAGAATTTACTGACATTAGACTCTAAAACATTCCTTGTCCATGGATATTTGATAATACAGATAGTCCTCATCTTATGACCATCTGTACTTATGACAATGATGTAATCAGTAAATTCTGTGATTGGTCCTCATTAGTCAAGATATAAATCTGTAGTCATGTTCCAAAATTAGCCAGTTCTATTGGTAAAAATGCCATCAGCCATATGGGCCGATCATCACTTACTTGTTAGACTAATGAACAGTAATAAAATGGCATAAAATGAATAACAGATATGAAAAACACAGAAATAAATTCAGTAAAAGATGATGAAGCTCAGAAAGATTATACATTCACTCAAGTTATACATAATTTGTACATAAGTTTTTTTGTAACTGAAAATGATACTGCAGTTATTTAACCCCTAAAAGTACTGAAATACATAAGTGTTTTGCAACATATTTTACAAGTAGATCAATTAGAAGTTTCTTATTTCACAAATTTGAACAAAAAATTTCAATTATAAAATGAGAGTTTTGGTTCACTGCTATCTTAAAATACTAGTGAAATATGGTAGCTAACTGTATAATTTTTCATAATATTGATTACTAGAAAATTGTGCTATCATATTGTTTAAAATTATCGAAGAATTTTGAAATTTAATGAAATTTGAAAATGAAATTTCTTATTCATAAATACAAATGTTCATAACTTGAGGAGGATATGAACTTTTATTGGTAAATATTTTCATAAAGGCCTTGCTGTTATTTATCCATATTTATACACTATAAAAAAAACATTAGATTATGCTTATTTTTCTGACAGATTCAAATAAATAAAGTTTATGTAAAGCTGAAGAAATTCTTTTCAATTGTATTTGTGATATTACTACATCTCTCAAACTAATTATACAGAATTTCCTACAAAAAAAAATCTGTCATTTTAATACAGATGAATGGCTTTAGATCTGCAAAGTTGTAAATTCAGTTTTGTTTTCATACAAGAAAAAATAAAACTGAATTTTCTCTTTCTAACTTATATGATCATTTTCCAGTGGATAGTATGTCTAATGAATTAGAAAAGTTCAGAATGATAAATTCTATTTATGGTAGTCCCTCAATGGAGAAATACTTCCAAATAAGCAGCAGTCCCAATGAAATATTTAAATTCAATAAAAACTTATGGAATTCCTTCTCATCAATTGGATTTAAAATGCAGAATGATTGTAACACTGCTAAGAAATAAATCTTGTGCAAATTGCTTATGTAACAGCTGTAAATTAAACATTGAGAAAATGATTAGCATGAGACCAATGAAAATAAAAGTGTGTTAAACTGGGAATTAAAAAATATTCATCAGTTTAACTTTCATGGCAAGTAATCATAATTTTCTATTTGAATGATAAAGAAGAGAGTTCCCAATGAAATCAGCAATTGAAATAAAGCTCAAGGTCAATCTTTATATTCAGTTGGAGTTTATTTAAAAGAAAATGTATTTTCTCATAATCACTTGTACAGGATGTTCTGTTGAAGTGGATGTTCCCATTGGCCTGTGCAATGATTTATGTGACTGCCAATTCAAACAACTCCTGTAATTATTTCTCATCGTTCCATTTCTGGCATTGTACTCTACATCACAGACTATGTTGTAAACATGCTGTCAAATAAATGTTTTTTGTACTTATTATTGTACTGTTTGTTGTCCCTACTAAACATCAGACCCTGTATTTTTTGCGATTTTCACCAACTAAACATAGTTTGCAGTAGCATATCCATTGGCAATTTTGATTCCTCTTGATGCCTACTATTGTTCCTCTGAGTTTCTCGCTGCTTCAATAAAACACCCTGTATATTGCAGAATCATTAGCAAGTGCTTCAGAATTTGAAATTTGCTCTTTCCAGTTATCCTTTAAATTCCACAATTAATGTTGTTCATAAAGAAATATTATCTATTAAAACAAAATTTCTTCAATAATAAAGTTTTTACCTAATAGTTAATTAAATGATTTCAAAATTTAATCTATTATATTAGAATCATTGTCATCAATATATTCTTTTATTGCTAACATAGGAGCAACAGGTTTACTAGATAATATTTAATTAGTGAAATTATATAACATTATTATTTTACCAATTTCATTTTATTTTGAATAGTATTATAGTATTTATTTCATATATTACTTTTTTTCTAGAAGTAATTATTGAAAACTGCAATATGAATGTGATGCTGGAACAAAAAACCATCACACTGTTTGTTGTGAAGACTGCTTCGAAATGAATACTAATGTAATATTTTCATAGAATAAATAAATTCAATAAGACCAAGATAATTTTAAATCTAATTTAAGTTTTGCATAATATTTTCATAATTGATATATAAGATATCAAAATATTCTATTAAGAAACTATTCTGTAATACTTTAATTTATAGAATTATTTTCTAATGCTATTATCAATACATGCATGATTATCTGTTTGATTTAATTTAGCATTTCTGGAACTAAGTGATTTAAGAAAATGTTTTCCTCATAAAAATGATGCAAATTTATAATCATTAAATATGTAACCTCATTCTTTATATCTGTGGAAAAATTATGCAAGTCAAATTTTATATAAATCAAATTTTCTCATGTAATTATTATATAATTATTATGGTAAATTTTATAATACTATACTATATATTACCTATTATTATTATTAAGCTTACCTATAAGTCAGGAAATGCAATATAATTATTGTAATATGTACAACTTTCATCATGTTACAATAGTTAAGGCACAAAATAACTTTAATCATCAATGGCAACACTTACTGTGATACTATTTTAGTATACACTCAAATTTTAATTCTCTAATGTATACTATACTACAGTGGTCTCAAACTAGCAGCCTGCAAAGATGTTTTAGGTATTTATCTAAATATATGTTAGTCAGAAATTTATTACAATTTAATGTTAATAAAACTGTTTTATGATCTCATAATTATATAATGTTATTTCAATATCTTCTTAAATAAATATTCGGCCTTTCATTTCCTTTAGAATTGCACATTCGTCTTGCAAAGTAATTTGAATTTGAAACTATTATAGTACTTGTAGCATCAAACAAAATGTCAGATTATATCTTTATGTACACTGACTAATATTAAAGAAGAAAACTGATTAACAATTCAGAACAGATGATGATCTCTTAGAAAATATTTGTGTATATGCAAAACGAAGAAGAAAATAGGATTGCTAATCAAGTGCTAGTTTTTATAATTTATTTTGCATAATATATAGTAGCAACTGAATTTTAAAATTTAAGAAAACCATAATAATTAGATGACTAATACATTTAAAATATATAGAGCTTAAAATATATAATAAAGAAAATTGTTATTAAAAACATGAAAATTAAAAAGGATCCTTCAATTAACAAATTAAATGAAAAAATATTGATAGTGGTGTCAAGCCAATCAGAGTTTTTAGTTATGTGATTTTTCTTTCAATTAAATTCTGAGTGTAATTTTGAATTAAATAATAATCCTTATAATTTCAATTCTTTTTGATATTTTCTTTTTTATATGGTTTTTTCTTACTAACATATTAACAATAACAAAATTAAAAAACTTAAAAATTTCTAAACTGCTTAAGTTTAGAAGTTTTTAAATTTTGTTATTGTTACGGAACATTATCTGAAAATCTTTATTTTAATAGCTACAGAGGGCTTTAACTTACAATGGTGATTTTTTTACAACAACAATTTGTATTCATAATGGTTGCTATCACTGACTTTGCAATAATGGCAGCTAGTTAACTAGATATCCAAGTGGCACATTTCTATCTTGGAGAATTCATGTTTAATTTAGAGTCCCATTCCTTCAGATTTTTTCCAAGGAAATCCAAGCTCAAACCATTCAAATCCATATTTCATCTGAGTGCCAATCTTATCAAGTGTAGAAGACCTGTAGTGAGCATTGGAATGCCTGCTGCTTTATTAAGCAAGAAGGAAAGCAATGCATAATTCAATTAAAAAAAGTGATCATACAAGGCTTCAATGCTCCTTTAGTTACATGCTTTCATTTTAATTCAAGAATGTTTCCTGAAATATATGCAATGAAATTACATAATAAAATTATTCACTTATCTGGATCCGATCTGGTCAAATTCGGATCCCACAACTTGAGAATTTTCTTGATGGATGAGACTCAGACATCAGTCCATTTATTGTAAAATCCTGATGACTACCATAGATATAGGAAGTTTCTACTTGAGCCTGAAATGAACTCCATTATGTAATAATAAACCAATGATTTGGAAAAAGGCATTAAAAAAGTAACTGTTTATTTTTATTACAAATTTGAGCATATGAATCTTATACATTTGACTTTTGTTTTTGCATATCATTTTCTTTATTTTTACCTACATAAAGTATTGACAGGAACAAGATGTATATTTTCTTTGTTATAAAAATAAACATTTATTTAACATTGTAATACTATATATTATTTTTTAAAATTATATTGAATATTCTGAGCTTATAATGATTGGGGAATCTAATATATAGGAAATTATGTTCCAAATTATAATGGATTCAAATTATGACAAAAATTTTTGAATGTATCCCTGTCATAAGTTGTGTTTCATCTTCCTGAATTGGGAGAATACAATTTATGACAGGGATATGTACTATAGATAATAAAAAGAAGAAAATTTCTCACATTTATGAGTGTTTAGATCTTTCTAAGTTTAAAATTTGATCTATTGAAGATGTATTTTCCAAAACTAAATGACTTTTTTAATAACTCTTTAAAGTATAAATTGTACTTATTTTTAGATTGAACTCAATGGAATAATTATTTAAAGGAGAACACAATAAACCAAACCACTAGCTAGCTGATGATAATGCAAATTAATTTCTTTTTGTTCCCCTATTTAACTTAGAAATCATACACATAGCATAATGATCTTTTTGTAAATTTCATTTATCTTTCTGTTAAATGAGATTAAAAATGGATAGTTTCTAAAAATATAAAAAAAAAATGTTTAAATTTAAATGAGGAAGATATAATTAATATCAATCTTTGAATACTTAAGGTATCCAAAAACAATCATAAATTTAAAAGATTATAATTAATTATTTTTTAAATTTATCATCCATAATTCAGACAACAGAATTTTTCTAAAACTACTACTTTCAAATTATAAAAAAGTAAGTTATATTCAATCTTACTAATATCAAATTAAATATTAACATTGAGTATTTAAGTACAATAGAATCTGAACAATTTGAGATTAACAGGTCTGAATTGTTTCAAATTATCAAAAAATTAAGATTATATGGAAGATAGCCTTCAAAAAATAATTTCAAATGTAAAATTTTATTAATAATGGAATATTGTACATATAATATTCACTGTTATTATAAAGAATTAAAAAAAGATATGCTTTAATTTAACATGCAAAACAAATTTTCAATGTCTATTTTGCTTTTGAAATGCTTCTTAGTTGAAAAATTATCTTTTCAAATATACAACATTCAGTTAATATTGCTTTTATCTATTATTCTATATAATACTAATAAATGAATATAAATGCCTATAGGACAGACACACAGGACATTTTAGTTAGTGTACAATAACTTACATACTAACTAAACTCAGTTCTGTAAACTAAAAAAATAAACTTGAATGTAGCTAGGACTCACAATACTGGTCAAAATTTTAATATCAATATTTCAGTATTTTTAATTTATAAAATTGAGATTCTGATATTAATATCAATATTCCAAAAAAATTTTTTTTCTCAATAAATTGTAATCAAAATTAGAGCTATGCTTTAAATCTAATTTTTATTACAATAATAAATCCTGACAATTTTAATATTTTTTTTTTTGTATTTTGACAAAAAAAAAAAATTATTAAAAGTATGCATTTATAGTTTTACAAAAAAGAAAACATATATAAATATAATATATGGTAAATTTTGTCTGTTTAACACAATTGGTGGCAACACGACAATATGAAGTTGTCAGAAATTTCATATCACAGGTACGGACATCAATGATGTGTCAACAATAATTGCTTTAACATCAATTACATATATTTTCCTCTCACTTTTGGCAAACTGCATTTTTTTTTTTCTTATGACTATAATTTGAATGAAATCCTGCATATAAAAAGTATATCCATCAAGATGGACTACATTTCATTTTTTTGTAAATACCAGATTTATTTTTGTTTACAACATATATATTGTAAACAATTGTTAATTTATCAAAAATTAACATTTTCTATTACCTCTCATTTTTATTTGCACAAGTAATATCAAAGTCCAATGATTGCAGGACAAATAATAGATTATATTATTTAGAGTAACAAATCAGCTGATTTTTGTTTATATTCAATCATTTTCCATGATAACTGACCTCACATTGTTCTCCTATCATTACTGCTGAATTGGTGTTTGTCTTCTTCTAGATACCATTGCTCAATAACTACACTGTCAAAATCAACCAATCTTCACAACCATTCTTCTTATAATAATATTGTGAAAGAATAATATGTACTTGAATACATATATTTTTAATAGTATGTATAAAAGTGGGATTTTTGGATGAAAATATTTTTTTTCTGATTATTCACCAATTTTGACCCATTTTTCAAAATTATTTTGGTCCATTCAAAAACAATTTATTTTAAAAGTATGATATTTGAAACATTATCTACAGAAGTGGTTCCTAATGAAAATGTTCAAATTTCATATTGATGTTTTTTTTGGATTTCCTACCAAAAAATGAAAAAACCAGTTTAAGATCATGTTCCTGGAGCAATGAAATTCCAAAATATTTCTACATCCAGTATCAGTGTGTTAAGCAGATCTGAGTTTTATGACACATTCGGGTTCTGCTACATTTGTACTGTATTGGATATAACATTAACTTAATTGCAAGTCCATTAATATTAATTATTTATCAACACTTCAATGACAAAAGGCTAGAATTCTAGTTTTATGTAAATTTCATTAAACAACAAGCAATACATAATTGTGCTCCTAATATCATATTTCTTATTCTTTATTTTTATTCATTATTGCTCTGGTAGGTTAACTTTATCCCTTCTGAAACTTTTACTATACTTTAATAATACTTTCTGCTGTTATTAGGTGAATTTTCATCAATTTTTCAATTTTTTAAATTAATATGAAAATTATTAGTGGGAAGTAATATTAATATATATTAGAATTTTTATGCATATGACTGGTAATAGCTTTGAAAAATTATTCCTTATTTATCATTTTACGTTATAATTCTATTTGATATTATTTAATATTTTGAAAATATTTTTTATTTCAAAATTTATATTTTTTTACTTTGATTTTCACATCATATATAAGAAAAATATAAAATTAAAAAAATATCTATATAAATTTTTGTAACACTTCTGTATATTTAATGCTGTTACTATTCTGTAACCATCAATCATTTAACCCTGAAGTCCCATTACTTTCAAGTCATGGTTTCAACTGTGTATATACTAAGACAAAGGAACAACAGCAAATAGTTTATAAATTAAAATAAATGCACAAATATAATTAATATTTATTAATTACAGAAAAATTAATCATTATTGCATATTTATTGTGTGAATTAGATTTTGTGATATGAAAAATAGACCAAAAATCATAAACACTCTTTTCTGAAATAATAATTTTTTCTGTACTGGGCGGAAAAAAATTTTTACTTCAGAAAAGAAATATTTTCGATCACTGTCAACTGGTCTACATCAGCTTAAGTTGGGAAGAAATTGTTACACAACAGTTTCAACACCAACTTTTTTCTTCTTCCCACTAGATAATGGTTTCTCCCAACTTAAGCTGATGTAGACCAGTTAACAGTGGTCAAAAACATGTCTTTTCTGAAATAAAAGATTTTGTCTGCTTAAAACTGTGCTGTTTTTTAATGTCTTTTTATAAGTAGCAGGATGTCTACAACCATAGACAGAGTTTTGAAAGCAAATTGGGTTGAGCTTGGTATTTTCTTCCAATCATCTGATGATTACAGATGTGTGATGTTTAAGTTAATTTTCTCACTCATGAATATTTTAAATATTAATCTGAAAGATAATATAGAGACATGCCAGATGAAAAATAGAGGATTATTAGTTAAGAAAATGGCAGATGCTGCAATATAGTAGAATGAAAACAAATGATACAAAAAAAGTAAATTTCTTTTAAATAAAATATAAAAATTATCTTCAATTAAAAAAATAAATATTTTGGAAAAAAAAAATATTCAAACTATTTTTCAATTTTAATGAAAATTAAAGATTTTATAAAAGGAAAATAAAATATAAAGAATTAAATTCTTTTGCTGAGCTAAATTTGAAAAAATTTTAAATTTTTTATATGATCATAGAAAGCATAATAAAAAGAAGATATATAGTTGAAAATTTCAGGCTAACTTAAAAAATAAAAATATCACAATTTATAAAAATATGAAAATTTATGATTATTATTGTGATGTTTACAGAAATTGAAACTGCAGATCTTACAGCTTATCAGAATTAGTAATCTTTATTTATCTGATGAACTCCATAAAGCATGAAATCTTATGCAAAGAAACTTTTAGAATATCACAACACATTTAAATACTACTAAAGAATAAAAAATGTATTTAGCTGATTTAACTAGGGCAATGTTTCTCAAACTTGACTTCTCTGTAGACCCCTTTTTTAAGGAAAAAGAAACTAGCAGATCTCCAGTGTTGAATTATTTAATTTTTCAGAGAATGCAAATAAACAACTATAAAAAATTCAAACTACCTATTATCCGCAAAATGATTACTGAAAGAAAACAGAACAGTTTCAACACCAACTTTTTTCTTCTTCCCACTCAAAAGGAGTTTTATAAAAATAAAAAAACTTTTTATTAGAATATTCTAAGAATATAAAAATTTTTTAAATTTTAAACATTGGAACATCAAAATTTTATTCATCATGAACTTCCATGGTAATAGATGATAAATTAAACAGCTATTAATTAGAGAATAAAAATTTTTCTGATGTTTAAAATTTTAATGTTTTTAGAATATTCATTTTTTGTACTCTAGTTCACTAGGTCACTAGTTTGACCAAAATATTCTGAAGTTTTTCTATTAAAAAGTTTATATTTTTATGAAACTGGTTTCAAGTGTTTTTCTTTCAGTGAAAACTAATTTATAAATTAGATTATATTCTATATAATCTAATTTATATATTAAAAAAGGATTTGTTTTCATTAAAGATAAAATCCTTTTTCATAAATCATAACTGCATTCTATATTTTTCTATGCAGTTATGATTTATTAATTTCCTATTTATGATTATTATTGAAAGGATTTTTTTTTCATTTACAAAAAAAAAATAAAAAATATAATCATTTCACTCAGAAATACTAGAGTAGAGATGTGTATAAATTTCATAGCATTGACATAATTTTTCATTAACTCTTATGATATTTACTAAAAATTTTAATATCCTGCCTGTCAAGGTCATTGAAATATTTAGTAGTTATTAGAGTAATATTGTTTGAGATATTCTTGATAGATTTAAGGTGAATTTTATTTATAAATTAATCTTTGTAAATAAAAAGAAGGTGCAACCAAATATTATTATTATTGCATAACTGATGATGCTTAAGATCATAGCATTAATACAAATTCTGCATATAATTATAATATTTTTTAAAACTACATCAAAAAGACCTATAGTTTAATTAAGTTTTCTAATAATTATGTCTATTTGATATTTAATGTTTTTCCTATTTTCAAAAATAAATCAACCAATTAATCAAAAATATTGTATATTTTATAATATTTATGTGAATAAATTAAAAACAATTATTTTTTAATTAATACAAAAAACTGGTATTTCAGTTTTGTAAGTCCTAAATATAGTCTATCATTTCAGATTAAATTGAACTCTAACTATCAAGATTTTACTGTAAATAAAGCCTATTAATATTTAAAATTTAATTTTTGCCTACCTGATTCAATATCTGTAGTTTTTATTACAGACTGAGATGTGCTGCCATTACTTTCTGATGAAAATGTAAATTCTCCACTTTCAGTACTTCCAACAGGACTGGTTTGATGTAATTCCTATAATTTATATATAATCAATTAGTCAGAAAATTAATTGGATATGAGTTTTCTTAATTAGCAATTCAATAAAACAATTAATATTATAATAAATAAACTTTATAATACAGGCAGTTCACAATCTGATTTATGACATGCCTTGACTTATAACAACAATGTCATTTGTAAATTTTATGATTAGTCAATGCATTTCCATGGGTTTGAGTCTCTGACCCAATGGTTTGATATATGGAAAGTGTCCTTTTTTGTATCTGGTTCTTGTAGTTTTGTGTTCTTTATGTTGATTAAGATAACGTATAGTGTCGTAATAAACATTAACATTGAAAAATCCATAAATTTTGGGCATTTACAACTATCAATGGTGGTGTTCAAAATTGAATCCAATCATAAGTCAAGGACTATCAAGAAATTTCAACACTTAGATTAAAAACTTATATTAAAATAACAATTATCTTAAAATTTTCTTTCTGAATTTAATGTAAAATACAATTCCTGCAATTTTAAAGAAAATATCTTAGCAATCAGAATTTAAGTCTAAGCACTTTAGGAAAGATTACAGAAATGATTAGTATTATAAATTATACATGGAGAAATATTTTCAAAATTATGTCCACCCTTGTCAGCCATTTTCAAATATATCAAAAGAAAAATTCTTTATTCTATTTACATTCAAAAGTTAAAAAAAAAATTCATTCTAAGGTAACAAAGAATTAGTTGTTTTGTCAACTTTATCATTTAAATTCATATTATAAGCAAATTTAAACAATAATGCCAAATATTCATAATTATAAAGCTTGCAGAATTCAATTTATCCAGTCATACACAATTGTTCAATATCTACATTATGAGACTAGAATTAAATTCCCATAATTTAACTGATGCTTATTTATGTTGTATGTAATTACAAAATACACACAGCAACATAAATAAAATGTGTTAGGTTTTATATAAAATAAATGACATTTATTGTATACCATTTCTGCTAGATTTATAGGGCATTTATTTAATTTCTCATCTGCTTTATCTCTTAGTGAGAGAAATTTGAGAGAAACTATTCAGTAACTTTAGGCAAGATATTAAATTTTATAAAAGATATGTCAATGATGATTGTGCATGAAACTTCAGATGTATCTGGAATTTCAGATTCAATAAGAATAACTTTGATTTAAAAATCAAAATAAAGCAAAGCAAAGAAGCAAAGAAAAAGTACACTACTTAGATCTAGACATTAGGAAAGAAGACAAAGTAGAGCTCAGCAATATATTGCAAAAATAATATGACACCAATGTACATATAAATCTCAGGACAAAGATATCAATATCAAGAAATGCTATGTAGAATACACCCAGAGACACCTGGAACAACATATAGAGCAGATATGAGCTTAAATAAATGCCTTAAGAAACTAACAAAAACAGCATAAACAGATATAATATGAAATAAATCTAGTATATTATCAAAGAAAGTAAATTGCAAAAAATAGTTTACATATAAAAATATAGGAGATCAACCAATGTAAGAGATTGCAATTATCTCCCAAATCAATGGAAGCTATTCTTGTTCTGGACTACTTTTGTACAAACAGTTCTGGAAAGAACTAAAATCAACTGTTTTCCCAATGTGACCTTTATTTTCTATTGATTTACCTTTTGAATCCATTGGTTTTTTTATATCCAATTTTAATGTTGATTTTACTAATATAGATGTCATGATGATGCCATAAATTACCTTTATTTGTGATGTTATTCATTATTAAATCACAATAACATATTAGTATATCTGTAACATAATGTTTAATAAAGTAAAATGTACATAAATTCTCATGGAAGGTGAAATGATGGATGTTATAGTTAAAGTCTATAAAAGTTATAGTGAAAAATCAATAAAGTAAAAAACTGATAAAGTTAAATAATATAAATAAATAAGAAGGCTGAATTAAATTTTATTTAATTAACATTTTATATTTGCTATATGAATTTATAATAATTGAATTAAAATAATTTACCTCTTCTTTAGTAGCTTCATAGTTTTCATATTCTAAAATATATTTGCAAAATGTAAAAAAATCTTCAGCAGTACGTCGTCTTTTCCTTGGTGATCCTTCCTATAATGAATTTTTATTCTTAATGGATTATTCTAATTAAAAAATAATTTTTAAGTAAAATTTATAATTTAAAGATTGCAGAAAACAATTGAAATATTTATTTTAATTACTCTGTGATCTCAATAATCCAAACAACTCAAGATTTAGACTATTTCAAACAACTGAAATTACAAACTATCCACTTTTATAAGAAAAATGGAGAAACAAATCACCAATTTCAAAAATGTATGATATATTTTAAATCTACATATTATATTGACATTTTTGCAACACACATAGTTCTTTCAACTAACGAAGAACTTTCAAAGCCAAATTCAATGATTGACAAATCTTTACAGTTAGGGTTAACTATAAGTCATATGATGTAAAATGAATTGCAGTAAAGAATTGTGGGGCCAATGGACGATATTGACAGGCATTGGGCTAAGTGCGGTGAGGGACGCGCGTAAGGATGGGTAATGAGGGTCAGCGAATGAAATGGAGACGATGTTCAATGAGAACAACTTCCTTTATTTTTGAGATATTTCTTTCACAATACATATGAATTATGATTATCGATGAGAGAAGAAATACCTGATTTGTAATGGGAAACACAACTGGAAGATACTAATCCGAGAGATTTGATGGAACGGTCTTCAAGCTTTACAGTCTTTAGTTCATAAAAAAAAAATCAGGGATGCACACAGAAGAAAACTGGGACCAGAAGTACTGCGTCTGGAACCGGCTGGCTTGTTATTCTTCCTAAGAGAAATATCCACTAGACGATCCAAGTCAGAGTTAGAAGAAATCCGTCTTATAACAAAGCAACTACTAAATCAGACAGATGAAGGAAAGAGCGGCGGTCGGGGATTCAGATGAGAACGATGGTCGTAACCGCAATGAACTCGAAACACCGGACAAGGTTGGAGAACAAGCAAGCAAGCTGAGGACCTTGGACGAGAGCGCAATACCTCTTGAATATCCGTGTCCTTTGACTCTTATTTCCGGGCTAAGAACAAAGATGTTTATTTCTCGAACCTTTGTCGAGACAGGTGTCTGATTCGTGACTATCTGGCAGACACCTGATGTAAACACTCTCAGCAATTTATTATTATTGTGGACGAAGTTCGCGAGCCGATCGAAATACCATCCGAACTATTGTCATAATTTTTCGGAGTTGTCTGACAGAACTCCCTTCTTTTGTTTATATTTCGTTTCTCCCTCAGAGTGACCTAATTACGATTTTTAATTACTTATTTCTTAATTATATCTAAATTTTTGATCCCCACATTGATTATTCTTTCTATCTCTTTCATTGAAAGTATGTTATAGCAGAATGGATATTATTATTATTTTTATATTATAGTGAAAATATATTAAGCAGGTATTGCTGTATGCATGTATGTATGTATGTAAAAATTTTCATTTTTAAGTTTTCTGTTTTTTCTTGTTAGCATAGAAGCATCTCTTAAACCACTTTTGCTACAAAACTTATAGACTGATCTTATTTCAATGCAAAAAAATACTTTTAGAATAATATCCAAAAGTGCTTTTTGTAAATATTATCTTTGATCTTGCAAAAGAGCAATTTTATTTATTTTTTATCAAACAATTTATTTATCCATATTTTAACTGTTGCTATTATTATTATATTTAAAATATTTTTGAAAACATTTTGAGCAAAACAATACATACTTATACATTCTATGATAATAATAATAAAAAATGTCATTTTTATAATAATACCTTTTTTTACAGTTCGTGCTCTTCTTATAATTACTGGCTCTGCATCTTCGTCAATTTCTTCACAGGCAAATTCATCTTCATTTTCATCAAATTTTAATATCTCATCATCTTCTTCCTCTTCCTCTTCTTCCTCTTCAATAATTTCTTCATCACTACTAGATGTAGATTCTTCAGATACATCCCATGGATTGTGACTAGACTTCTTTTTTCCACGATGTTTTTTCTTCTTCTTCTTCTTCTCTCTTTCAAAATCTTGAGATGCTGTGTCATCATCATCATCTTCATCATCATCATCATCATCTAGCTATTATTTCATCAACAAATGAAAAATAACTTATAGAATTTTATTTATTTACAAAACAACAATAAATACAAGAGAGTGCCATTTATCCAATTGCTAAGTAATTGAACTGCAAAATTCCTAACATTATAAATTCAATTCTTTAAATACAAATTACGTTCAGTAATGATAAACTGAGTATATTTTTCCTGACAAATATCTAGTTTTGGCTTTGATTATTACTTTTAAAATATTCAAAGATAAAATTCAATTTAAGAAGAGAAAAAATAAAAAAATTGATGTCCAAAATAAACCAGATATCAAATTAGGAGTTTTTTTTAATATACAAGATTTAAGAAGTCACTTTAACCAGTGTATAATTTTTATTACCTTAGGCATCAACCAAATATTCCTCACTTTCTGCATTTGTTTCTGTTGAATTTTTAAAAGTTACAATCATATTCCAGAATATTTCCTGTAATATTGTAATGAATACAATATTTGTTCTTTCATTTTGGAATGTAAAGTAACAATAAGAGAGATAAAATTTGCAATAATTTTATAGCTTTTACCAAATCCCAACAGGCAAAATAATATTTTATTTATGCAGTTAAAAATAAAAACAAAATTTCAATGAAGAATAACTATAAATCAAATTGGAACAGGAAGAGTATACAATATTGTAAAAACATTGCTTTTAAAACTTTATACATGAGATCCATAAAATATTGATAAGGAGAAAGTTTCCTGTTAGTATTTTTGATATGCATGAATGAAGGTATTTCAATATTTGATCCTATACCTGAATAGAAATTTAAGTTTACATTTAGATTTTTGTAAATCTAGTTTTTTCTTTGTATAAACAGACAAATTAATTTTTTAATATAGCATATCTCTATCAGAATTAACAAAAGTTGTAAGATAAAATACAATTTAACAAACTCAACTTTCATAAATTATCACTTGCTGTCTATTCCTCATCATTTATCACACTTCCTTTCCTGTTCCACTTCTTTCAATAAATGGAGAGATTAAAATATCAGTGAGTTATCCCCTATATACATTATAATTTATATTAATTTTTTATTTTTCTTGTAAATTATTTTAAATTTTTATAGCTTTTATTTTCACTATTATCTTCTTTGTTCATCTTCTGTTAAACATAACTCAAATTCCCTAGTTCATTTAGAAGATATATCATTGTTTAACATATTAATCATACAAAGCAATATTTCTGATCTTACAGTTTTCTTCCGTAGTAGTAGTAGTAGTAGTAGTAGTAGTAGTAGTAGTAGTAGAGAGGGAGGAGCCTATACAGCCCAAGCACTGCGACCAATATAGGTCTATTGTGCACATTTTCTTCCCTTTTCAGGTGCTTCTGTTATAAATAGATATTTCATAACATTTATGTAAAGCAGAAAGATCTGAAATAAGTATTTTAAATTCAAAAATATTTCTGTGTATAATTTAAAAACCTTAAAATGTTATCATGAAAACAACAATTCTTGTGATCATAAATTCCTATACACAAGTTTGGCCACATTACATTTTTATTTAAAAATGAATTTAACAAATCTTTAGCACATCAGAGACATACGCAAGGTGATTCAAAAAGCTGTGCCAAAATTTACAGACTTGTAGAGAATAAAATTTGAAGTAAAAAAATCTAATCATGTTTTTTGATTTGAGACACTATTTAAAAGATATAACATGTAAAAGTTTTGTGACATTATTTCCAGTTCAGTCAAAAAATATTTCAAAAATATGTTAATTTACATTTTTAAAATCATCTATAAATTTTAACTACTTAAAAACTATCCTTAAAAAATTTAGAGCATCAAAAACAGATTGTTTATTAAATTAGTGACTGATTATTTAAATGAAAAATAATTATTTTACAAATGCAGCATTAATTTTTGAACATAATTATTTTTAAATGTTAAATTGCTAATGCTTCTTGGTTTGGTAGTTGTGTATTATTTACTATAATCTTTTTGAAAGTGTTATGGATCAATATTATTATGCAGAATTGGCAGATATGCACTTCATTTATCAACACAACAATGAAAATAGTAGAGCAACAGAATGTCCAGAATGTCTGTACAGAACTTTTCCACAACACAAATGTCTGTCCAGAAATATTTTTGCAATCATCGAACATTTCATCTAGCATTATTAACTAAAGTTACATTACTTTACAATTTTATTAATTTAAACTAATAAACTTCATTTCAATACTTAATAGAATTTTTTACTCTGAATTTTATTCTCTACGGGTCTATAATTTTGGCATAACCTTTTTGAATCACCTTATATATAAATTAAATATTAGACTGAAATATTAGAGTCAAAGATTCTCCTCCTTTCTTTAATGCAATTGTATAATTTTTCTGGTCATCTGTATATTGCTTTACGCAAACTCTCTAGAGAACATTTCTCCCATTCCCAGAAAAAGGCTTCCTTCAGATCATTGACAATACTGTAGGGTCTTGCATATATCTTTAGCTCCAACTTCAATCATATGCTGTATTCTAGTGGATTCAGATATAGAGACGCAGAGGATTATTTTTCAATGGAAATGTTGTTAAGAACGTGATGGGTTAGCCACCTCTGGATAATTTTGACCTTGTATGACACAACAGTCTTGTTGGAAGGACTAGTTGATATGGTTGTGAAGATCAGGGTTCAGTGGCTTTACAATTGATTCTAGAATTTCTTCTATGTAGTTCTTTGTATTCACTTTCATTTCCTATGATACAAAATGTAACTTCACCTTTCCATGCCAACTGATTCTGCACCACATCATCACTGAAGCTTTCTTCTGATTCCTATACTTTATTCCCAAACCTCTGGAAGAGTTCTCTCAACTTAGTATAAATGAAGTAATTTTACTTATTATAAACTTTTGCTCAATAGTGAAGTATGCTCAATACTATATTCTCATTAGTGAAAAGAAAGTTTTTGTAGCCATCAACATACCATTTCAATAATGTTAGACTTCTCTTGATTAGATTATTCTTTCCACTTTTAACTTTTACTTCTGCTCTTATCAAATTTTACCAAGTCATATTTTTTAAACTAGCACTTAAATGAACAGCAATAGGCTGTTTTCATACTTGAATATTTTTTTTTTTATGAAAACAGTCTATTGCTGTTCATTTAAGTACTAGTTAAAAAATACAAATTGAT
>WUQG02204865.1:0-21767 GCA_011317285.2 Androctonus mauritanicus
CTCTCCACGGATCACGTGGTCACGCATTTTGTACTTTGTCCAATGGTGTTTTGCCTTAGTTCTGTTCAGTCAGTGGAGCGTGCTGATTGGATACGGTGATAGCACTGAGTTGAGTTAGTAATGGGACAACAATAAACGTCTATTTAAGACACGATAAGATCCTACTTGGAGGATTGAAGAATCTTACCGTTGGACTAATCTTTTATGTGAATCTTCACGTTTTGACCTGGTGCAAGTTGAAAGAATAAACTATCTAAAATCCATTTCTTTGCACCACTTTACCTTCATAGAATGTCATTGTTGCAGTGATGATGATGACCCTTCTTATTGTAGAATTGTCAAAATTATGAACGCTCCTTGAGATTTTCATTTTTTTTTATATCATATCTATATAGGAGCTTTGTCCTTTTCGGATTTCCCCTACCGCATTTTTAACTGTGAAATCTTATCGGTAAGTGTCTTATTGAAAATGAGGGAATATATTTGAATGTGTTACGCTGTTATGTTGATAATATTTTTAAGTACTTCGAGTTTTCTCCCTCCTGTTTACAATGCTCTTGATAATTTCAGAGTTCGTCTTTTTTTGTCATGTTTTGACCATCATCAGTTCCGAACCATATCTTCTTTTTCTATTGATAATGCGTAAATATTCCACTAACAGAATAAAATTTGAATTTGTATTGCATATCAGGAAATATTTTTGAATATCTCCCTAATTAAAAAAACATAAAAAATTATTTTCAAATTCTTCTGAGGACATACGCATAAATTTTTAAACCGTTCATAATATATAAATTTTGATTTTATATTCTATAAACCCAGCTGGAACATAGCTATAAATTTTTATTTAATAAACTTCGTAGAAAATATTATATGAGATGAACACCAAATTTTTCATTTTGAATATTTTGAATGATAATAAATATTTTACTCCAGTTTTTACCACAGATACAGAGAATGTTTTACTCAAATTTTGGACAGTTTAATGTCATAGAAATTTGCATTTATTCATAAAAATTGTTTTACTCCCAAGTTTAGATAGTCTATATAGCAATTATTTCATCCCCATATCAAGAAAAAACACTTACTATATATATATATAGAATGTCCAAAATAAATGTATTTGGAATTCATCTTATTCAATAAAGGCATTATTTTACAAATTAAAAAAAATTCATAATTATATTTCAGTTAAATTTATAAGATATCAGTTCAAAATTTAGTTAATACACATAATTTAAAAATATATTTTTAGCTTAAAAATTTGATCAAGTCCCTATTTTGTTTTCTCTTATTAGTTTATTTATATTTATTAAAAACACGTCCCAAACTCCTATAAGTTTGGTACATATTTTTCATATTGATGCCAGTGTGGAACATATTTTTAATAATAATGAATCTTGATATCAGAAAAATATATACAGTATATATAATTTTCTATCAAGATAGCTTGGAAATGGGTATGGTATTTGCAAGCAAGTTATCTTGATAGAGAAGCATTTTTCCGGATCTCAAACTCAGTTAAAAGTGAGATTTTGGAATATCTGTTTAATGGATTTAGCTAAAGTAACAATTAATCATGAGATTAATCAAATTTTTAAGTTAAACAAATATTTTAAAACTGTAAATATTACATGAATTTTGATATGGTATTCTATAAATTCAGCTACAATATAATTATATATCATAATTTAAAAAAACTACGTATAAAAAAAATAATAATAAATCAGATAGAAGCAATTGAATATCCTGAAAGAATTTTTTACTTCTTACGCTTTTATATTTACTTCATTGCCTTTATTTTGCTTATTTTTTTTTATCTATATTTAGCATTTATGTAGTCTATACTCTTCATTTTTACAATATATCTTTTTATTTCTATTAATTATAATTATTTCTTTCACTTTAATTAAGGAAAAAAAATCTTAAAATTATGACCTGCGGAACAAAAATAATTTTATTAACTTTAAAATAATAATAATAATAATAATAATAATAATAATAATAATACTAGTAATCATTAATTATCTTATAAATTAATTTTAGAATTTAATTTCCATATAAAATTAACTCTCATTTTCACATAAAATCTGGCATTTAATGTTCGCACAGAAAAATATAAAATGCGATATAAATACTTAAAAATATAATGACTAAATTCATAAAATTATCATAATTATATCTGTCGCTTCCAAGAAATGCGTTTATTATTCGTAATTTTGTATCATCATCTCTATTATTTAATCTCTCTGCTGTGCGACTTGTGTCTCGCATCGCTTAATTCGCATGCGATCTTGCTGACATTAACGTTTAGAGAGATTTGTTAACCTAGATAACGAATGGAAATAAATGAAGCTAATTAAAAAAAAACAAGTTTTAAATGAATAAATGATATGGGATACTCAATAATTAATAAAATAACGAAGAAATACGTCTCCGAAATATTTACTTTGAAGTATCACTTACATTATTCGATCAATTTAGTTGATAAAACGTAAGCGGAGGTGAATAAATCCTACGCTCACATCCTACCCATGAGATAATGGTATTAGAATTTCTTTATGAGAATAATAATAATAATAATAATAATAATAATAATAATAATAATAATAATAATAATAATAATGAATTAAAGTAAATACGATTATTTTCTAAATTAAAATTGATTACAATTAAATATTCATAAGATTTTTTTAACGACAAATAGTTAAAGAATTCGAGTTAAATTTTCAAAAACCTTAAATTCATGAAATTTTAAACAAATCAAGTTTACTTAAAATGCCATGAATAATTTCGCTATATAACTAATAAATATTTTATGAGGATAAAATATTCAAGAACAAACGAATTCTCTAAAGAATAAATTGTTAAACAACATCACATAACACGATTTTATTACATAAAATTTGTTAGTACTCCAATTTTTACATAATATAAAATAAGTATTATATCTAAAGTTTGGATATCCTATATAGAAACTGTTATATCCTAACTTTGGAGACCGTATATAATAGTCATATATTTCTAATTTTGGACTTTCCTATAATATTGTTATAGGTCTACTTTGGATGACTCTATAAAATTGTCTTATCACGAATTTTGGATACCTCCTGTAAAAATTTTTACACTCCATTTTGGACATCCTATATAACAATTATTTTCTCCCAATTTTTGATTCCTATATAGTAATTCCTTAATCTTCAAGTCTTTATCTCTGAGCAATACTTTATTAATTTAGCATAAATAAAATGATAGGTTTATAATTGGGTATTATAACAAAATTCTGTTAAATTATGGAGTGATATACGTGAAAAAATTAAAAATATTTTGATAATCGCGTATAAACATCTCAGAATTTTTTAATTATAATTTTTTCATACCACATTTTCGCCGGTTATGAAGAGGAGAAAAAAAAAGTTTTAAAATATTTTATTTTTTTGTTGAGACAAGAGTAAAGATAATCGGAAAAATTTTGAATTATCCTGTTTTTCAGCTATCGATAATAATTCTAATAATGTCGTAAACGTAATTATCATTGATTTTAAACAGAAGCAATGTAGGAAATAGCATTTTCGCTATAATAAAAATATCTCTACGTCCAGCTAATAGAACGCCTACACAGCTTACTCATTACTTCATATAAATGTCACAAAATTAATTAACAAATTAAGATATTTTATGCTGTTTTATTTTTATAAACTTCCATTCGATTAAATATATATAATTTTTAAATTATAAAATTTCTCGATTTAAAATATATCAATTTTTTTTTTTAATTTTTATTTTAATAAAAGGTCACGATAAAATCGTTAATATCTGAATACTTTCAGGTAGTTCGTTAATCGATCGTTAATTATAAAAAAGAGGACATAATTAATATTGAAAATTTATAAAATAATGAATTAAAAATGAGAGAACAAATGATGTCACTGGTTTGGCATATCTGACGCAAGAAATCAGTAGAGCAGATAGACTCACGGTTTCAGTAATTAGTACACGCCCCTCTATCCACGATACTTTGACTGGACACCCTCACGACCTTAGTTCAACAACCCGCGAAATGGTCCTCACCTTATAACCTTTACTACATCTTACAGGATAAGCAAGGTAGGGTGTGAGTGCGGTACCGTCCGTTTTTTATCTGTTTACTGAATGAAAACAATGTGTAATCATTGTAGTCACGCCACTTTACAGTTGGCGATTAAAACTAACATTCTTATAACATCTGGGCGTTGCTGACTCCTTAAGATATGAGGAAAAGATGTGGTACGCGATAAGTGATAGACTGATGGGAATTTTTTTTTTCTTCTTTTTTTTTCATCAATAAACGTGTGCGATATTGCTGATGGAATTTTTCACTTTTTTAAAATTAGACCATGACAAAAGAAGAATTTTTACTCTAGCTAACGATTATTTTTTGCAGTCTGTTAACACATTCAAGTATTAAGTTTGAATATTTTAACTTGTGAAATAATTTTATTGTTGCCAGGTAATAATTTTATTAATTAACCAGGTAATAAATATTTATCTGGTTAATTAATTTTATTTTTTTTTATAATTTTGGTTTATATTTATCGAATAAATATATACATAATTTTCTAATTATATTTAAAATTTGAGTTATTTTTGTCTTGCAATAATTGAAAGCATAAAAAAAATTGAAACCATTCATGGTTTCAATTTTTTTTATGCTTTCAGTTATTTTTATGGTTTCAATTATTGTCATATATCAAACATTGATTTGTAATGATTTCTTATCGTCAATTAATAATCTTTAATTTAATATTGATTTAATTTTTTCTTTATATTTAGTTATTAAAAAAAAATGTAAACAAGAAAACTGGAATATTTAGATATACTGTATTTTGTTTTTCAACACAATTAAATATAAAATAGAATAAAAATGATTAATGATATAGGTTATTCTTTTATTTTAATCTCAAGAAAAAATCTCTTTTTTTTTTTTTTTTGTATCATAATTTTTGGTCTTTTACTCAAACTAAATAGGAGCACCACCTACTGAAACAATTTGTATATGGAGCATTGCGTGCATCGTTTACTGATTGTTGTATATAATTTTAGAGATTTTTTTTAGATTTTGGCTTAACTTAAAAGAAACGTGAAAGAAAAGGAAGTTCTGACTGAAAGTCCAGTTAGTACAAAAATAAAAAAAATTATCATTTATTGTGAAAATTTCGATTATTACGTTGAAATTCCATGTTCGATTTTTAATATTTTTCCACATCGGAATTTATCTATCGCTCCCAAGAAGAGGAATTTCAATACCATAACTCGTGAGGCACTAAAAAGAGGATTTCAAAATTTGGTAGTCAGTAATCTAAGTGCCTGCATACCGAACGTACGACAGCCTTTCATGGATTAAATAGGAGGTACATTAGTGGGTGTCTTAAATGGCATAGTACACCCATGTGTGTGTTCTTATGTGGTATATAAGTGATGTATTGATAAATCCTGCTGTGATAATGAAAGGATAATTTATTATTATTATTTCTGTACGGATATATTTATAAATATTCTAGATTTATACGTTACGCAGCTCTTTTTTTTTTGATACGCTTTAAATACGGAATGGGAAAAATATTTTATATTACGTAAGAAAAATAGATTTAGAGCAGAAACGGAGAAGCACGAAATATAGGACAATTTACTTGAATGAAATATTATATTTTCATTTTTTAAGAGGGAAGAAAGAGAAGCAAAACACACCTATCGATTATTTAATTCGTATACGGAATATTTTCTTCCTATGGTTATTTTCACTCGAAAGTAGGATTTTTTCGGTCGAGTTATGGCAGAGAACAGAATTGAAACATCAGGGTGCAACCGACCTTCGATGACCTTCAATTTGTAAAGGGCGGAAGAGTTTATTGTCGGGGTTGGATGAATAGTTGAGAGAAGAGTAAAGTAAAGAAGCTATTAACATGAGTGATGGGTTCAGAGCAACATAATTGCACCTAACGTACACCGACTCCTCCCATTCTCCTTCCCTTCTTTGTGGAACCGGTTTCGCTTCCAATGTACTCTTATTATAATGAATCCTCCCGGAATTGAGAATGAGAACGTGATGCAAAATATATTCTATTCATTCCTAATCGGAATTGGAGAAGTTCCCGGAAGGATAAAAATGTTTTATTGCTGTTGTTTTGTTCTAAAATAGCTAAGTTGATTAGGTTTTAAGTGGGAGTAGAATCGTAATGAACCCTTGTTTATTCATATTCAATTTCAGCTTTAATTAAGTTTAGAAAATTGAATTAGATGTCACGGAGAACGAATAAAAAAAAAAAAAATACGGAAAAACTGCTGAACTCTTGTTTTTATTATTTTTCTATTTATCTTAACATTTACATAAGTGAATATATATCGAGAAAATAGCGGCGATTGTGTGAGAGTAAACTAAAACGGGAATGCGAAAAAAAAAAGATAAAATATGGAACAGGAGTAATACAAAAATGATAAACTAAAAGCACAACGGTGAGAAAATGAAGAGCGATGGAGATAAAAGCCATATACAGAACAATATATTAATAAAATAGCAATAAAACTGAAAGCAATTAAATATTTAGATTTATTACTCTACAATATAAAGACAATAAAACAAATATTAATAATGGAAAAATATATATGTCGAAGATAAATAAATAATTGTTATCAAAATTTATTCAAATTATTATTATTAAAAATATTAATTACTGAAGTTGAACAAAATTAATCTTTTTTTTTTTTTTTTTAATTATTAATCAGTTCATTAACAAAACTTCTTATCTGATATAAATGTTAAGAAATTATAACTTTTTAATGCCGTGATTATTTACGAATAAATATTTTAATGAACGAAAATTTATTAAAATAATTTAATGAAAACTTTACCAGAACTGATACGTACTTCTCCTTCATAGTGTGCTGCTGAGCAGAGAAGTACCATTTCCAGGATTTATAACGATTAATTAATTACTATAATGATGATTATTTTAGAATATATTGTAACTTTGTTTATGTAGAAAATTAACAATTATTTTATTTAAGTTATTTTAATATTATCTCATTATTTAAATTGTCTAGAATCGATGTCGAATCATTAGTCACTGAGAATATTTTGCTGCAGAAAAAAAAATAACAAGCTCGAAAATTATTAACTAGCAGTATTTCATCATAAAATTTTCTTCAGTTACACAAATTCTGCGTAATTCAAAACTTTCTCTTGTCATTAGAAAGTTAATGGTTCGAATAATATTATCGAATAATTGTTTACTCATAATACGATAATTATGACGATGCTAATGATATACAGAAACATATTTTGTTCCTGTTTATCATTACAACCAAGCGAAAAATCAAAGAAACTCCGCAATAAATTAATTACGCCATGTGACTAATAATAGAAATCTAGGTAATTAGAGGAAAAAAAGTTGATTTTTTTAATCCTTTAATTAAAAGAAGAAGAAGAAGAAGAAAAAAAAACATAAGCTGCATACCATGTTTACCATCCAGCTATCATTAATTTTAGAAAATATAAATTGTCTTTCTTCTTAATGAAGCTGAAAATTTATATATTTTTTTTCGATGCTAGATATTTATATAATGAATTTCTTTCGATATTTCCAACGAATTTTTTTAATTAAAATTAATTTAAAATAAGTTATATATATATATATATTTTAATTTGCGGAATATTTATCTTTACGCTTATTTTAATTTAATGTTAACATCCTTTCATAAAAATTTTAAAATTCAAATTTGTGCTAACTCCATTTATATCAATAAAATTTTATCAATTTTTTTTTTAATAAAAATATTTAAATATTAAAATAAATATCAAGTTTCTAAAATTTTAAGAACTTGATATTTATAATTAAAAAAAATCAGATTAATCCAGAAGGAAAAATGATGATAATTAAGTTTATGGAATTGCTTTATACGTTTCGTTATTCCTTCTTCGCGATTCTTTATATATGAGCAGACTCAACTGCATTAGACTCGAAATCAGAAACCACAGAAAAAAAATCATTCTGTATCAAAAATTCTCCCAAAAAATTAAACTGCATATTAAAAATGTTTTCATAAAATACATTAAAATTCAAATTTAATCAACGAAAAAATTAAAAAAAAAAATGTTTAATAATTAAAATTGCATAATGTATCACTTCATTATAATAATCATTAATTTTTTTAATTATTATAATAATATATGAAACTATAAATCACAAATAAACTCTATTAAGCTTAATCAATATTTAATCAACAATGTTATGTTACTTGTGGTTAGTTTTAAAAATAACTCAAGGTTAACGACAGAAACATAATTGAGTTTTTCACCTGTTATCATCAATATATATATATATATATATCCTTTCTTTTGGTGAATAAATTTTTTTAATTTTGTTTAACTTTTATCGTAGAAACGGAACTAAAATCTTAACAGAATTAATTAAAAGTTATTGTTTTAAACTTTGTTTAGAATCCATTAAAATATATTGTCATGAGTTATATTAATATCATTGAAAGCTTTGGTAATGGCATAAATTAGAAGTTATTGTTCACAAATTTGATATAACAAAATAAATTTGTTCACAACATTTTCAGAATAACAAAATATTGTGAACAATAACTTTTAATCAAAATTCAAAATATTGTGAACAACAACTTTTAATCAAAATTCAAAATATTGTGAACAATAACTTTTAATCAAAATTCAAAATATTGTGAACAATAACTTCTAATCGATATCATTACCAAAGCTTTCAATGACATTAATATAACTCGCGACGATATTTTTAATGGATTCTAAACACATGTTGTTCACAATATTTTCAAAATTTATATGATAAAATATCACGAATAATTTATAATGATCACAAAATAGTATGCCTTGTGTTTTCATTTCCTCAAAATAATTTTAAAAATTATAATTATTCAACTTACCTATGTTTACTTACTTCGAGATTTTCTAACAAAGAATTATATAGTTAATAATAAAACACTGCATAACGCATCTGTTATCTATTGACTAATAGATGAAAACAGTTGAAAAACAAAAATTTCTTTGTAATATTTAATATTTTCAAATTTAAATTCAAACAACAATAATTGGAAATATTTAAAATAAATTAGCATATTTTTAATTATTACCTCATCGTACGAATGTGTTAAATGTAGTAAGACAGTACAGATACCGCCATCTATCGGAAATTAAAGTAATTAAGCGTCAATTAATTAAAAGTTTTTAATTTTTAATCAAATTTTGATTACTGTTATTCAAAATATCAAAGTTTCGTTTTCTAATGAATAATTGTTTTTCCTCTTTTGTTTTTTTTTACAGTTATGTTTAATTAAAATTTTGATTGCTATTCAGAAAACCATTAACATTTCTAATACGAAACTTTTCTAAAACAAATATTATAATAATATTATTCTGTTGTTTATTAAATAAAATAATAAGAACGTATAAAAATTATCGAATTATTAATTCATTAATTAGTCTAATTTCTATAAAGTGCTGCCATCTAGTGCGAAATTTCGTAATTAAACATAATCAAATTAATTTAATATTTTTTTTTATGATTTTATATATTTAAAATTTCTATAAATAAATTTTACAAATAGCTTTACTTATTTTTTATTTTATTTCTTCGATTTAATCTGTTGATGAAGTGTTTATGAAAAAAAAAAAAAAAAGAGAAATAAATATTCACTTTATTCATTAGCATATGTAGCATATACTTATATATATATACATATGTGTATAAACATATACATTTATTTTTATAAATATTTAAAATTTTAATTAAATTTTTGAATTATTTAATCTGTTCAATTAAACACAGATGGCGTTAGTGTCGAATTTACCGCATTAATTAAATTGACGTCATCGACGTCATCGTTGACGTCCAATGACGTTCATTAGCACCCCTCCTCCGCCCGTGCAGGAAGTGATGGCTTGGTAATCGACCGTCTTCCTGGACGTGAAGCGATTTTCAGCAAAACATCAGTTTTAATTAGGACGAATGCGTAAAGCAGTTTCGGTAATCGAATTACGCAACACTTCTGACACAACCGTATTGAAGTCGCTTGCTTTATAAGCATAAAAATATGATAGTCAGTTAATTAATTCATTAGTTAATTAAGTTTCGTTTTAATCAATTTTCTTCAATTGATCGACGCCTGGAAAAAAACGAAAAATAAAAAACGTTTAAAAGATTTCTTTCTTTTTTTTTTTTGTATTTTTTAAAATGATGCCATATTGTTTTTTGATGAGAAAAATGAATATTTTTTGATTTTTTTTTCTCTTTGCGCCGGAAGAATGAAGACACGCTAAGTGCTTTTTTTTTCTTCCTGATGTACTTTAACTGACATTACGCAAAATACTTATTTAAAGAGTTTTCCTTAGTTTTATATTTTTCCGTTTGAACGTTTCTTGATAATTAAGAAAAATATGCGATGCATCACAATTACAGATTTTCTAGAGAAAAAAAAATTTTTTTTGGATAACCTTTCGGAAGAAAATTGAAAAAATTATTCAAAGAGAAAACTTTATTCATCAAGATTAAAAAGAAGAAAAAAAATTTAAGTATTACTTTTCTCATCAGGGACGGAGCGATAGAAATTTATTATTCTCTTCACAATAATAATCAAGAATGAACAAAATTGATTCGGTTTGCTGTACCCAAAAGAAAAATTCAAAAATATCAGAAAAATAATATTGCAATAGTAAAAAGACCGTAAAATCTGAAAGAAAAAAAAAACACTTTTTTCCTCCATATACACGAAGTTCGTCAGGCATACATGACAACACTCGAGAAGTATAAGAATTTCTACAACTTCGTAAAAAAAAAATATCTTCAAAAGTAAAGAACTATAAAAATAAACAGGAAAAAAAAAATACGGATATTGTAAAGGCACTTCCGTTTCTACAGAAACACAAAACATATGACTGAAAGTAAGCAGTGGTAGCAGCGAGTTGAACGGTGTAAAACTAATTTGCAGTTGTAACCTGGCTAAAACTGATCAAACACAATATGGCGTATATTCTACGCAGTTTCATTAGCACAGCAGCCATGTTTGTTTCATCAGCGCTTAAAACAAGATTATCGATCGATCTCAACAACAACCCTAACAGAAATTAACTTTCTCATCTCCAACCTTCCACCATATAAATCGTTAGAATGCAACTGGAATGGTAATAATATCTTACTCACCTACTGCAACAAACTTTTTCTTTCCTGTTTTCCTTGTTACTTGATATAATTTGGTTTGATGTGCACGCTCTTCCTTGCAGGAAAGCAGCTATCTCCGGGTAGCATCTTCTCTTCTTCTTCTTCTTCTTCTTCTGTGTCATAAGAAGAAGTCCATCTTGCACTGTGCTTCATGCTTATTCCTAAAGATGCTCTGAGGTACTTTAACCTGTCGTGGCACATTGTAGAGTCGCAGGGACTCCTGTAACCGCAGCAGACTGTCGTGCGTCTTCCGTACCGTACCAACGCCATGTCACCCTGGAAAGAGGGAGCAACATCACGTGACGAGGGAGGCATGCCGCGAAGCATTCGATCGGAGATAATGTGTTTTGGACGAATTAGCTGTTTGCAGTAATAGAGTGCAGAGTTAGGATGCTGGAAAGATGCTGTTTATGAACGTCAATATATTTTTAAACGTCCGACTACATTTTAATGCATTAGTAATAAAACTTTTTAATAGTTTATAATTTTCTAACGGATATATATATATATATTTTTTTATTTTTCTTAATTTCTGATTTATTCTTTCGTTACCTGTTTAAATATTTACAGTATTGTTACATTATTCGTGTGATAATAGAGGCAGGAAAAGGAGACGTAATAAAATTAATGTCTGCAGCAGTACATGCTGCTGCTACTGCTGCTACTCAAGTTTATAAATATAAATTAAAACTGTACATTACGCCATGTTAAAAGTAACTAAAAGCATTCCTCCTCTCGCTCCTTATTGTAAATAGTTAAATGATAAAGTTATACCCTTAAAAATTATGTATTTATTAATTTAATATATAATATTTATAAATAATTAGGGTCAATTGATTAAATTGATAGAGTGAGGAATTTTTAGATTAAATTCATTTTTTTTTTTATAGGATATTATGGTAAATTTCTATATTTTATCATTTTATAATATTTACTAAAAATTACTATAAATTCCCATAATTACCAATTTATTATAGCGGCTATATTTGGTAAGTATGTAAATTTAAGGAGTAAAAATTCCGTTAAATTTCTATACTTACCAAAAATTAATTGGAAAATTGCAATGATTGCCAATTTTTTATATTTAATGGAATTAATAGATAAATTACTATAATTACGAATTCGATATTCTTGGCAAAAATTATGGTAAATTCATACATTTATCAAAATTACGATAAATTCCTATATTTATCAAATTAGCATATTGATCAAAAGTTATGGTAATTTCCTATATTTACCAGTTCAGTATATTGATCAGTTATTATGGTAATTTTTATACTTACCAATTTAGTATATTGATCAAAAATTATGGTTAATTTCTACACTTACCAATTTAATATATTGATCGATTATTATGGTAAATTTTTATACTTACCAATTTAATATATTGATCAAAAATTATGGTTAATTTCTACACTTACCAATTTAATATATTGATCAAAAATTATGGTTAATTTCTACACTTACCAAATTAGTATATTGATCAATTATTATGGTAAATTTCTATATTTGCCGGCTTATTATATTGATCAGAAATTATAGTAAATTTCTATACTTACCAATTTAGTACATTGATCAGAAATTATGGTAAATATCTATACTTACCAATTTAGTATATTGATCAAAAAGTATGATAAATTCCTATGCTTAACAAAAATTATAATAAATTATACGTTATTAAAAACATTCTGAAATATTTAACAGTTATGATAGGATAAAATTTATTTTATAAAATAAAAAAAGATTAAGAGGAGAGTATAATTCGTAAAAATCCTCCAAATGAACATGAGCAAAATAAAAGATTTTCATGTGATATGCAACATTAATATTTGGATTATTTTATAATAAACAAGTTCACAATATAATTTAATGATTTTTAATGTATGTCAAGTTCTGTGATGTGAAGTCGAAACTTCTGTATCATAAAAGAACAGCATCAATAACATGATTTTTGTTCTTCATTCGCTTTTTTAATATATATCACAGAAAAAAAAAATTATATATTTCATAAAATTTTCTCTCATCGTTTATGATACGTTATAAATTTTTCAGCTGGTTTATAAAATTCATTCCCAAGAAAATATATTAAAAAAAAAAAAAAAAAAAGGAGGACGAAGAACAAGAACCACGTTTATAATATTAAAGAAATTAATTTATAAAATTCTGAATATTTTAAAAAATATTATGAATGTTTATAATGCACTTTATAAACAAGAAAAATAAATATAAAAATTGTTATAATCTTTAAAAAGATGATAAATTATTTTTTTAAAGAGAGAGTAAATATATTCGACTTAAATTAGTACTATTGTCGTATAAATATTGTTTTAGTTTAAACCATTTTCGATCTATTTTAATCAGAAAATGAATGGTTGGTGCCGAATAAATACTTTACAATTCCCTTAACTACATCTGAATAATTAAATACAATAACGTATCTGCGCAGCTATCTGCATCAAGACAAGAGAAGCGATGGATCGATGAGGAAGAGTCGAGAATGCTGCACAACTGGTGGTCCCTATCAGCATTCCCCCTTTATTAAAGTGTTTTCCATTTATATATTCGTTTGCATCTCTTCCTAATCTAATAGCATAACAATTTTACTACTACTACAGTAATAAATATAAAGCGAATCGTAACGTGCATAAGTTGGTTATAATCCTAGTATTTATCACCGACCAAGAGGAGGATAAAAAATAAAAATAAAAAAAAAACGAAAATGATGTTTCGGGTAGAACAAAAATCTTCTCGCGCTATTACAGTTACAAATTGATCTTTTTAGGTAGCAATAATTAATTAATGCGGCGTTAGATAACCGTCTGTCGCATCAATAATTTTATTATTACAATAATATAATTAAAGCGGCATAAACTACGTAATTGTTTCGGTGCAATAAGCGATTATATTATATAGTATTCGCTGATCTGTTTTACTAATACAGTATTAAAAACTCGTTTTGCGTGTAAATATATTAACGCCGTTATATATCGACAAAACGGAGATAATTTTAGAAGGTAGTAATTAATAAAATTTTCTACAGCGGCAATAAATTTACTGTTGCAACGTTATAAATTTACGTACTTAAAATATATATATATTTTACGCTAACGGTAAATAATTGAATATATTTAACACACCTTTTACGTACTAAATGGATTTATTTCCATAAACGTAATTATTATTATTATTATTTTTTTTTAACGAAGCTCATGGATGGTAATAATATTAATTTTTTAATTTTTTATAATATCCGAAATGGTAATTACCGTTTCACTACCTTAATAGTATGGTTTAGGTAGTAAAGATCGTGTGTAATCACTTCGCTATTACAGTAACATAAACATGTACGACATTTATGGATTTTATAATGTCCCGAAGTGAAAATTATTTTCCCTGCTCTTCGATCGAAAGAATTTTGTTTACGCATGGAATGAATTTTATGATGCTATTATAGATACAAGGCGAATAATTTAATAAATTGATTCCGTGACGTTCAAAAGCGTTAAAGAAATTTTTAATGCATTAAACAGTACGGTTCGAAAGTAATAAAAATGTTAAATTGGATTTTTAATTTCGTTTTTCATCATTTACTCTTGTTTTTTTTTTTTAATTTAATTTTCATTCATTTATTCCTACGGTAACGGCATTAAAAATTAAAAAAAAATATATTTTTATATAACGTTGCCATAGAAATAAATGAATTAAATTAATTCGAAACGATTTTAATAATAAACTTTGACAAACTGACGCTAATGCATGAATATATTTACTACTGCAGTAATAAAATTAACATTAAAATTGAAACTCTCTATTCTAACTACATGCAATCATTTACTATTATAGCTACTGATTGTAATAACTAATAATGCTGCTATGAATTATAACATTATTAAGATTTTTACGTAACCGTTTTACTGTTATAGTAACAACGTTTGTTTGTTATACTACAAATTTAATCTTTTTATTAATTTTCTTTGCATATAAACAAACGGTATCTCGTATTATTTTAGCAATAACGTGAGCGGTTCGATCGATAACGTTAGCAGTAATTGTTAAATATATAATAGTTACGCTTTCATAAAATAATAACCAATACACCATAGTAGTAAACGTTTTATTATCATAATAGTTACTATTTCTACTCATCACAGCATTAAAATATGGCAAAAAAACAGGAGATTTAGTTTTATCTTATCGTGTAATTTTGCGGTAGTTTTACAGCAACAAATTCAATGTTCCAAACTAGAATGGTCGATCGATACAGCGGATGAAGACGTCATTTAGGTAATAATTGATGCAATTGTTCACAGATGGCATTAGTCAATGTTTACAAAATCTTAAATTTCTTTATTAACTTTAATCCTGTAGTAGCATATTCTTTTTCTCGGTTTAATGAAAAGTTGTCATTCTGAGTTTTTTAAGATACAAATCCGAAATGAAATTTTAATACTCGAACGATTTATTCAAATCTCTCTCTTTTTTTATTTTATTTTATTTTTTTTTTTAGGGAGAGGAAGAAGAGGAAAAAAGAGACTATTTTTATTTATTTATTTACTTAAGTACTAATGCAGTTTTCTTGTATTTTCAATCTTTCGTTAATAACAAAGATTTATTTCCTAGCTGCAAAACGTTGCCCATTAGTCTTTTCTAAAATTATGTTCCAATTCTGTTACGTTAATTTAACATGGTGGATGTTAAATTATAACTTTCTAAATCTGTATCGATTTCTATAATTACTCCTACTAACCGAACGAATAACAGTTTACCGAATGTTAGTAAATAGTTTAATTTTTTAAACATTAATGCTGTTTTCTCGAAATTTGCAGCCTTTCATTAATATCAGATTTATTTATTTATTTATTTTTCTATTGCCTATACATTACCATTAGTCTTTGTTTTTTTTTTGTTTGTTTCGTTAACGTTACGTTAATCTAACGTCGTCGGATGTTGAATCTAAATGTTAAATTTAATTTCTAATTCTGTATTGATTGCGTAACTACTGCCATGATTTGTAATGAGTTACGCTTTTACAAAATCTTAATAATTTAGTTTTTAAATCCTGGTATGTCACAACAGATTTTTTTTTTTTTTTTCACTCGTTCTGTTATTACGAAATTACGAATATTGATTTCTTATATACTATGCGGCATTTATTAAAGTTATATCGATTTATTTTTAAGGAATTTTTTTTTAATATTTATGAAATTAAAAAGTTTAAATGAAATTTTTTTTATAAAGATATAGTAGAAAATAATTTTCATTATCGTATTTCTCTGGACGTCTTCACTCGGAAGAATTATCATCAATATTTCGTTACAATATTTTGGAAAGCTTTGTTTGGGATCTTATATGATTAGATTCATAACGTTGATGCATTTGTCATTTCATCAATTCCCAAATATTTACTTATGTTTTCTTTTTTTTTTTTTTTTAATTCTCTATGAGACTCATTCAATTTATTTTATTGAAATTTTATCGATTTTGGTTTGTTTGCTTTTCCATTTTTTTTTTTTTTTTGATGAAACATGCTAATTAAATCCGTCTCTCTCTCTCTCTCTCTCTCTCTTTTTTTTTTTTATTTTTCCATTATTTATCAATTCTAGATTATTATTATTACATTCTTGAATCTAAGTTGAGATTAATCAGTCTTATAATATAATTCTAGAATTAATTAAGCTTATATTAAACAGAATATCGATTCAATGCTACGAATTCATCCTTTCGTAACATGAGAGCATATTATAACTTATGCTGTTATGTTAATCTTATATATATATTTTTTTTTTTTAATTCATAACAAAGATAGAAATATATGAATATAAATCTGAATTTAAGATAAAATTTTAATTTATCTTCGTATTTTATACGTATTTTATTAATACCGAGATTATCTTTTAATCTCTCTTTTCATCTTTGTCCTTTCTCTTTTATTGTTTATATTCTATATATAACTTAAGTGCTATTATATAATTTCTCTGCTCATTACTTTTCTTTCAGATTATTTTTCCAGAGGATCGATGATCTTTCTAGATTTTTTGATTGTTTTTCCACTTTAACGAGAAGAAAACAATTTAAATAATATCCAATTAATTATTTTATTTTTTTCAGAAAAACCATTTAATGATTTTTACATATTGTTTATTAAAACAAAAAAAATAATTCGCATGATAAATTATAAAAAATAAAAATATTTTCGAAACTTTCAGAGAATATATTTCACTTTTTAAAAAATAATTTACTACTAATTTCTATACATAATCGAATTTGGATTATTGAATAATGTTAAATTTATAGAAAATATTGATTAGAATACATCAGTAACCGCCTTCATGTAAAATTGGTATGAAAAAAAAAGAATTAGGGATTTTTATTGAAATTCTTTCCTGAAAATCTTTAATTACTGTACTCGATTTTAAAATAAATTAATTTCAGTAATTAGTTTATACTTTTTTTTATATATATTAGTATATTAAAACAAATATATATATATATATATATATGCAGTTATCATCGATTCAGGACGGAGTTGCATTCAGAATCTTCTGTGGTAACTTTAACGGGTCGTAACTTGGAACATGATTTCCCATAGGCGCAATACTAAAAATGTAACTTAGGTTCCTCTTCACAAAAAAAAAAGCAGCACATTCGACAAATTTTAAAAAGAATTCATACAGTAATGTCAGATGAATATTGTTTATCGTTAGAACGAGGAAAATATTCATTACTTCTTTCTCAACACTAATAGAGAAAAAATAGATAAAAATACTTATGAATCATATATATTTTAACATTAAATTAAAATATATATTATCAAAACCATCTTAAATGGCATGACCTATATGTTGATCTCAAAAAATCTATTTAATAATATCATGATTATCACAGGAAAACCTCAGAAGATTAAATATTTGTCATTTTCAAGGGGATAAATCTACAGAGTCAGTTAATGTTACTTTAAATTTGATATTAATAGTTTAACTACCATGCTAAATTTTATAAAAACCAAATAAATAATTCAAAAATTATTAGGACTAAATCAAGATTTTGAACATTTGCCATTTTTAAATGGTTTCTTGTTAATTGATGTAGCACCAAGATCATCTTCAGTTATATGATCATCTTGTTATATTTTGCATAGAAATCCATATATAATTTTTATTAAAGATATCAATAAAAATCTGTACCTGTTCAGTTTATGAGAATAAATTCAATTAGTAGATTTTCATGATATATGATACTAGTGGAAGTATCAAATAGCATGAAAATATATTAAATAGTTCAAAAGTTATTAATGGGAGACAAACAGATATGCAACGTGGAAAGACTATATATGTTTTTATATCTTCCGTTAATAAATTTTGAACTATTTAATAATTTTGAGAGTAAAGCGAGTTTTATAAGCCTCATTTCCCCTCGAAAAGTAGTCTACCAATTAACAGAATGTTAATTGGTAGCCTACTTTTCGAGAATTTGAAGAGAATTTTAATTTTTATGGACTTTAAAGATCTTCAGCAATTATATGTTATTGAGAAAGTTACATAAATTCTTTTTACCTTTTTACTTAAAATCTCTGAAACAGTTGAAGATATTTTATCCAAATTTATCATCATCATTTAAGTCCTAATTCGGAATTTATACTTCTCAGTGTTATTTTTTGATTCCAGATGCAGATGTCTGCATGAAGGCATAAATTTATTTTCATTATAAAATAAATGTAAGCTCCTATGTAGCCTCGAGCTAACTTCATATTGTTTTAAAAACAAAGATATTTAATAAAATCTTCAAAATATTTTTGTTTTTAAAGTATTTTATTACTTCTCTACTGTTACTGAATGCAACATAGTTTTTCGTAGTTTAACGCCAGTTTCCACCCACTATGCACTAAGCAGCAGAGAATTTCAATGCTCATCAAGAGTTTGTTCATATCCACGATCAGATCAGTGACAGATCGAGGATGGAGTTTAATGAACCGAGTTCGGATCTTTCTGAAAAAAAATCTTTTGGAAGTAGAAATTAAATTCGGTTCCTTCAGATTGGAAAGACAATATGCTTCCACCAGGGCTATTCAGACGACATTGCAACATTGTTTAATATGAAAAATTTGTTTTTTAGAAAACGTACTGTAATACAATAACTAATATGATATTATGGTTAGTAGTATAAAGGTTGCAATTTTAGCAGAAAGTCATCAGAACAAAAGAGGCATATATTCTTCTAATGTTTAAAGATAAACTCTCTTACTATGGAAGACAGGCAAATGATGGTTCTATTTCACGGGAAAGAAACTATTTAATTTGGAAATAATAAACCAGTTTAGTGATGCAAATTTAGATATGCATTTTACAGTCAGGTCACTTACTAACTTCGAGAAGAATTCACTATTCAACCATAAATACTTTGAGAGTAAATGAGGAATATAAGTTTTTCTGAAAAAACTATAAATGAAACAATTCTTATTTCAACCAATGATTTACGATTTATGACTATAATTTAAAATTTCAGTTTTCAGGTATCCTTTGTAAGAATATTTAAATATTTGCTCTATACATGAATTGATTATTAATTGTTTAAAAGCCTAACTTTTGCTCAAAAACATAGATATGCGTACGAATTTGTTAAAGATATATTTAAAAGATATTAAAAATATAGTTTTCTTACAATAAAAATTCTATTTCCGAATATAAACCTGAATTTTTAGGCTTAAAAATAATATAGCTAAGATTTGTAGATATAAACTTGGGTTCAGTAAATGTTTTGTTTTTAATATAGTATATCCTAAATATGCTAATACTGTACAGTATTATCTCAAATGATGACATATATTCAACAACCAATGAAAAGAAATCATTTCATGACTGGAAGATGACGTAATTTATATCAGCGAATGAAAAAAACATAGTCGTTTGCATAAAGAAAATTCTGAATTTCTTCTTTGTTTTTATTATTAACATCTCTGATTTAAATTTGGCCAGATGTTTTAAGAACACCATTTATATGAAAATTATATTTGCAGATGTCTTATCTGCAAATATACTTTTCATATACGTGGTGTTCTTAAAAGATCTGGCCAAATTTAAATCAGAGATATTAATTATCAAAACAAAGCAGAAATCCCATATAAACATAGATCCAGTAATGTTTCTTTTCGAGATAACACAAGATATAAAGCATACAGTTTAATAGATTTATTAGTTTCATGATGGTTTTAATAAATTGTAATTTGAAATCAACTGTAACAAAATGAACTGAACATTAATCGTAACACTGTGAAAACTATTGGGACAATTTGTGTATGGTTGAAAATAATCCATAATTTGCTCGTTTTTGCGGAAGTTACGAATATGATCTATACTTTTACACCCTGAATTAATTCGAAAAGGAGACATTTCTGGATCCCTAGTGGGATCAGCCGTCAGATGAAGAATGTAGTTCAACGATCGGGCCCGGATCCCTCCTTATAAAACTGGAAATGTGGGACCCAAAAATAGAACTAGGATTCTTTACGGTGAAAGCAGAGTACGCTTCCATCGTGGCCATCCTGCTGACATAGATTGGGGTTATTTATACTGCCAAATCTCATAGGAGATATCGTTGGCAGTGAATACTTTTAGAGATCACTATAGATATTTATCATCCATTATGGAGGCAATTTAAGGTTAAAGAATGGGGTATAACGGCTGGGCGAGGATCCTTCCTAAAATTTAAAATTGTGAGACTTATTTTTGTCAACAGATGATGCCGCTTCCAATCAATGGTGATTAATAAGTGAACGGCTGAGTCTTCTGTATAGGTTGTCCACCTCCTGCAGAAGAATCAGCTGGATTGTAGAGAAGGGAGATCGATAGGCCAAGCCAGAACCCTATAATAAATATTTTCAAGGGTTGGGACTCGAGAAGTGAATCTAGGTTCTCTAGAATGGAAAGCTGAAACGTTCCCACGAGGCCAATTCGGCCAACTTACCACATGGTCATCAGGCCGACCAGAGCTTGGAAGACTACTGCCTTAAATCCAGTCCTTAAGCAGGATGGATTTATGGCAGTGGTTTTCCTAAGCTATAATTTTTAAGAGGCTTTCTCTAACGAGAATATTTTAATTTTTACAGTTAAATTCTTATCAAAGTTTGGTTAAAAATATATCATAAAACTACAATACAAACATTTTTATTAATTATTTTTAAAATAGTAGATGTTTTTAAATAGATAATAACAACAACATAAAACTATAGTGCTATTTGTGTATTGTCGACAATATACAAAATACCGGTATTCACAAATATCCTCGCAAGAAGATTGTAACAAATATAGAATTGGATTCAATCCGACCAAGAGAACAAACTTGATTTCGAAAAGGCTATTCGATGATGGATCATATACAGACCTCAATCAACTGAAAGAAAAATGCAAAGAATACCATATCCCACTTTGTATGCCATTCATAGACCGAGAAAATATGGGACTCTGTATCTACAGGGATAATACTAATGGCGTTAAGTAACTAAAGAATAGATCATCAGTACATAAAAATACGAGCAATACA
>WUQG02204975.1:0-21764 GCA_011317285.2 Androctonus mauritanicus
TTTTTAGGCACTTTCATATTTCTAGAAAATAAAATATGAATAAAAAACGCGCTAAATCTTAAGGCCCCTATACACACCCCGACCGGACCGTCGGACAGACCTGCTGTCCGGTAAAGGGTTGGACAATGTGTAGGCTAGTCCGCAGACAAATATGGAAGTCTGTTAAGGCTTTTAAGTAATTTCAAAAATATGTCCTGGGTTGGATCCAAAAAAATATGGTAAGCCTAACAATAAGCAGTATTGACAAAAAAAATATACGTCCTTGAAAATTTCATTTGCACTCCTATAACACAATTTGAGGATCCTAAAAAATATATGTGAATTTCATTTAAATCTGATAGTTATCCAATACATAATGAACTAACCTAATTCATATACAGTATTTCTTTTGGAATTTTGAAAAGTCAAAAATCTCAAAATAGTAAATATAAGTAATCAATTTATATATTTCAGAATACAGTTACAATACCTATAAAAGACAGTCTATACACAGCACTCTTAGCAAGTAGCAACAGTTTAATTTGCAAATTAAAATGTTGCTACTTGCTAAGAGTGCTGTATATAGACTGACTTTGATAATAAGCAAATTGAGATAACTAGTTTGCTACCTATAAAAGAAATTTCAGAATTAAAAAATGATTATAGTTTCAAATCTAAAAAAGATTTTCGGATATTTTTAATCAATTATTCAAGTTTCAAATGATTTTTGTAATAACATCTTTTATTATACAGAATATATATAACTAATGAATTTATTCATCCTTTTTTAAGTAGGATTTATTTTAACTGTCTGAAATTTCTTTCTCAACTAGCAATAATTATTTATATAGTGATTATACAAATTGTCATATGAAGTATCAGTTTTATATACTAAACTATTTATATTTTTGAAATTCAAATGAAAAATGTATTTTTTCAAAAAAATCTTTGCTAAATTTTTGTAAAAATTCTTGAAAATAATAATAATTTACTATAAGATTGGCATTCTAAGAAATGACTTGAATCTTTAACTATTTCTGCACATATTATTATATTAAGAAAATTGTTTTCAAATTTAACAATTTGATTATATATGAATTTTTCTAAATTAATAAAATACTTCAATGAGAAATAAAACATACAATTTATTATCACATTACTACCAAAACATCACATAAATTGCATTTTGTAAACCAAAAACTCAAACTAAAATGATGCATTTTCACATTTAACATTTGGAATATTCATGCTTAAGTTTAAGCAGTTTTCAATGGCATGACTAGTCACAAAATATAAAGACTTTCACAATTGTAAAATATGAAAGTTGTATAAAATTGCAAATAACAATATAAATTTTAATTGTTAAACAATAAATATATTAAAGCACACACAAATGTAAGACACTATGTCATCTGGTATTTGTTTTTTTTTTTTAAATACCATTTTTTAAATACTGTTACCAAAAATAGCAGTGCATAAATATAAAAATGAAAAACTTGCATGATCAAACATTTTATAAAATTTTTGTTTTCAGTTTATATAAATGTGTATGTTAATGACTTGGGTGATTTTTTAGAAAAGTGAATATGAAATTTAACAATCTAAATTAGATTATATGTCACTCTTGTTAAGTAAATGCTACACAGAATTTAATCAATATACTGTATAAAAAATATCATAAAAAAATTGGATATAATTTATCTAAATGACAGCACCAATTACATTTTTGGATCTGCTACTGCATTGTGGAAATGATAAAACATAAACATGCTTTAGCAATTAGTAGCAAAATAAATGAGCAGTTAGGCCTGTATCATACATGACTATCAACACTTATTTGTCCAATATGCATGGCTATCTCACTAAAAGATGGTCTCTCTTCAGGATTATAATTCCAACATTTTTGAAGAACTTCTGACAAAGATTCTGGTGTGTTGGGAGATGGCAATAATTTCAGTTCCTGTTGTTTGAGTAACTGTAACACTATATCATTACTTTTGTCATTGAATGGAAGATTAGCCTGAGTAAAAATTTCCCATACAAGTACAGCAAATGACCAGACGTCACTTTTAGTTGACCATTCATCTTCTAGTACAGCTTCTGCAGGAGTCCATCGTAAAGGTATTACTTTATTTTGATATTTAAAATATTCTTGAGCATAAGTATCTTTTGAGAGACTTGGTGAACTAATTTTTACATTGAGTCGTGATGAAATGAGACAATTACGAGTTGCAATGTCTTTATGAATGAAACGATGATTTGATAAATATTCCAGACCAAGTGATACTTGATGACTGATACCAATTATTTGAGCTATTGAGAGAGGTGGAGGCTTTGGACCTTTCCTAGGGCTGTCTTTACGAGTAGCAAGTAGAAATTGCTTTAGATCACCCTGAAAATATGATAAAAACATATAATTTGAAAAATTTTCAAAAATGACAAACTAAAAGGAATATAATAATAATAATTAGATAATTATTAAAATTTCAGAATAATTATTTTACATTAAACTATATAAAATTATATCAAAATAAATGTATACCCAGTCACTATATTCAGTGATAGCAAGAAATGGTTCAGATTCTTTACAAACACCTATGAGCTTTACAATATTATCATGGTGCAACTTATTAAACATATCAAATTCTCTTTTGAATTCAAAATGACTGTTTTCATCTCGAGTTTGTAATGCCTTAACCATAACAATAGTTTCTTGTTCTCCAGTGGAAATGTTATGAGCTTTTGCTAGAAATACTTCTCCAAATTCTCCATGTCCTATTGATAAAAATTACCAGTATATAAAAAATACAAAAATTATATAAATAAATTTCTATAGAAAAATCTTTTCATATTAATAAAGAAACTCATTAACAGACTGCAAACCTAAGAGCATCATTGTTTGTAATTCACTTCTTGGTATATTTAATTTATCATAAGAAGATCTGTTACGTTTTGACTGATTAGAATGTGATCCAGAGCTATGAGAATGCATTTCACCATCACTTTTTGGCAGTTCATTATCTTTGTATTCACGGGGCTTAGATGTTTCAGTTCTATCTTTCATTTCTGTATCTATTGGTATATCTCCATTCTCTGATTTTGCAACTAAAATTAAATATATTTATATTTTTCATGATTCAGAAAAATTGCAAAACAATTTAAACTTTATATAATAAAATTATATAAAAAAATTTCAATCAATATTTCACTTTATACCTTTATCTTTGTATTTTCTAATAATAAATTAAAAAAGAGAAAAATTTAAATGAAGTTCAATATTTAAGCATTCTTATCTATCTCAGATACACAAAAGATTATCCTTTTTTTTTTTACCAAAACTTTTTTTTACCAGATTTTCATAACTTATTTCTTTGAACAAAAATTAAAAAATATGAATGAATTATGTGCTTGGTATAGATATTATATAACATATTGAATTAAAAATAAATTTTACTTTGCATAGAATAAATTGTAAATATTTGACAGATACAGTCGATTCTCATCATTTGTGGTAGTTATGTTTTGTAAATTCTACATGAATACTGAACCACTGTGCTATGAAAAATATAGAGTTAAGTTCCTTGAACCTTTCTTTCCAACATTTTCATTCTTGCTATGTACGTGTTTTTCTATTTAAAGATACCTTATTTAATGTTTATACAGTACAATATAAGTATTATAATTACAGTAATCTTATTTAATTTTTTAAAACACTAACTATGTAGTAATTTTATTTTTGATGAGCAATTATTTGATATGGTAGCTGGCACATTGTCTTCCTGAATTGCTTCAGCCTTGTCTGCATCACTTTTTGCCTCAGATTTAAAATCTTGATGTAAAGAGCAAATGTGCAGGATGTTAGGCATCTAAATTTGAGTTTGCATTCAAACTCAAATTTAGATGCCTAACATCCTGCACATCCTGTTTATAAGCATCATTCTTCTGTAGGACCTTTGGACAACATGAACAGGCTTTTGGTCTACCTGCAGTATGTGGAATGAGCAAGGATAGATAATGAGACTTTTCAGGCAGAACAGTACACTATGTTTGGCAACAACTTCCTTTATTATTGAGAATTTACATTGGTATAGTCTGGCTCAGATGAGAAAAATTTTATAGTGTCTTTGGTTCAAGAGGAGGGAGCCACTTTGAGAAAGCTGAACCATTTTTTTAAGGCAAATGGTAACAGCAGATGAGTGAAAATATTTAGTTTCATTTTGGAGTTTGTTTGAATTTTGTGTTTTGAAACACTGGGAGAAGTTTCTAGAAAAAGACAAAACCAAACTTTGCACAATGAAGCCAGAAATTTAGCAAGAAATGTTATTAACTTCATATACAAAGGGAAACATAAAATGTTAAAAATTCCCTTACATTTGATAATTAAAAAATATAGTGCTGCATTAGGATTAAGTGAAAGTACAATAATCAAAATCAGAAAGAAAAATAAAAAGCATAAAGAAGGAAAAATTCCATCACCAGGTAAAAATAGAAGGCAGCTATCATCTACGAATGTATTGGAAAAAATCGATGATTTCGACTGTTGTATTGTGAGAATAATAATTCATAATTTTTATTTAATTGAACATAAATTCCCAATGTGCAGTAAATTATTACTGATAATCAAAAAGGAAATAAATTTTAATTGGGGAAGACATTCTGTGCAGAAACTTCTTTACCATTTATGCTTTAAATGGGAAAAATACAAGAACATGCATTCAATTCTAATGGAGAAATCAATTATTATTGCATAGAAAGGAAAATTTCTAAAAACAATGAAACCATTTCGTGAATTATATTACCCTAAAATTTATCTTAATGAAACTTGGATTGACAATAATTTAACTTATAAAAAGTCCTAGCAAGATAAAAATATAAGCATCCTGTGCAATATTAATTCTTATAGATGCTTAATAGTTGTTTATGCTGGGAGAGAAGAAGAGTTTTTACTTGGTTGTAAATTAATATACAAAGCATCATCTACACAGGAAGCTATCACAGCCAGATGGACAGAGGCAATTTCAAAAAATAGGTTAGGAGAAATTGATTCCAAATTTAAAACAAAATTCTCTTATAGTATTTGATAATGCTTCTTATCATTTCAAACAAACAGAGAAAATCGCTATAACAACTTCATTGAGGAAAGATATGCAAAATTGGTTAGAAAATGACAATATTTCTTATAATCCTGAATACAGAAAATTAGAATTATCCGAATTAATTAAACAACATAAACCAGCTGAAAAGTGTATAGAATATATAAATTACTTAAAGATTATGGCCACCAAGTGATTTGGTTATCTCCTTATCATTGAAATTTAAATGCAACTGAATTTGGCGTGAAGTTAAAGCTTTCATTAGAACAACAATCCTAGTGCTGATTTAAATGTGAATCAATTATAATGATATCACCAATAAGACTTTAGATAATATCACTTCAAAAATTGCTAAAATATTGTAATCATGTTAAAAAATTAAAGATAGAATATTGGACTACCAATGTTATTGAAAGAAGCTGATTCTCTGATTATTGTGACAGTGGCAGTGACTTAAATACTGATAACTTAAACAGCAATAGTGAGAAAGAAAATTATTATTATATAGTGATAATGTCAATAAAAAAATTAAATGTTGTTTTATGAGAATCGATTGTATAACATTTCATTATTTTTGGCAAAGGATGCAATTAACAGAAAATAATTATTTTAAATAATTACTCATTTTTTTATTGATAAAAATTTTCACTAACTTAGATAAGTTATCCAAATTGAACCTAATATTTCATCCAAGGATTTTTAAATTTTTTCTTCAATTTAAACATTTTTATAATTAATTATTACTGTAATTATTTAAATAAATGTAATTTTTTAAAATTTATATATTCATTTGATTTGGCTAATAGATAAATATTTATAATAAAAATGATTGTTAAGTGTAAATTGTCACTTTCCACTAATTTATAAATTATTTAATTTTTATTTAATAAGTGACTCTTTTTTCATAGTATTTAATCTTTTTCTATATAAACTAGAAAAAACAGATAAAAATTCTCATTTTATCAAGAATTAATAATAGTTATCTAGCTATTTCTTTGCTTGAGTTTTAATAGAAAAGTTTTCAAGTCCTCTACCAAGACTCCTGAAGATGACAGATCTGGTTGAGATATGATTGATTGATCACTAAACGAAGCAACCTTTATTTTTATCAATTTTTCATCTATCAGCTATTACCATTTATCTAAAATGAATGGTTCAGCCTTCTTGAAGTGGCTCCCTCCTTTGTTAACCAGAAGCATTGCAGAATTTTTCTCATCAGAGCTGGACTATAATAGCATTTTTGCCATTCAGTGGGAATCTGCGAATAAGCGCAAATGTGCTAAAGAAGTCAATTTTATAGTTACAAATAAATTTTCATGAATAGCCAAATACATGAATATAGAATCCGCAAATAATGAGAATTGACTGTATAACATTTCATTATTTTTGGTAAAGAATGCAATTAACAGAAAATAATTATTCATTTTTTTATTGATAAAAATTTAATTACAATTTTATTTAAATGAAAAAATACACAAAATAATACTTTATTTTATAAAAGTATTAATAAAAAATATTGGGATATGCTTAGTCTATATTAGTGAATGAAAACTAGAAGCAATCAAACCAAACAGGAGTTGAGAGTTGAAATAAGACTATTAATATTTGTATACCAGTTCTCATGATACATATTTTAGCCAAGTCTCATTAAGAATTATGAGGAAGCCTGTCAGATCATTTTTACATTAATATATAATATTAATAATAAGTTTAATAAATAAGGTCCATGAGTTTTCACAGAATGTGAAATTTCATGCTGCTCTGTAGAATTCTGCAACTTGCAGTTAAATTTGTGTTTACCACAGAATTTTTATTTCACTATAGAAAATATTGAAATTTTGTAATTTTTAGAAGAAATTTAGAATTATTAAAAGTAATCTTTGACCAAAATAATACTTTAATAATATTTTTTTGTTAATTTTAATTTTATTTCTATGGATAGAATTTATTTAAAAAAAAAAACAAAAAACATATATCTATGTTTAAATAATCATTTTCTCCACCTATCAAGGTTTTGAGATTCTTGATTTAGATCAAAAGTGTCAAACTCAGTTCTTATAAAGACAACATAATATTGAAAGAGCTTCATTAAAGAATAAAGCAATGCTTATAGAGGGCTACATCTAAACATTCATATCTGTTGCATTCCCAACTGTTTACACTTTATAACAATAGCTGTTTTATAGAAGAATAAAATTTAAAAAAAATAAATATATTCTATGAGAAAAGAAAACAGATAAAGGTAATTTAATTCAAATAATAAATTATAAAGTAAACAATGTCTGCCAATATTATCCTGTTTATGAATTATGGCAATAACTAAATTATGTAAAATGCATGATTTTTAAAAAATGTTTATTTTAGTGAGCAGACTGCACTAAAAGATGCAAAGAACTGTATGTTTGATATTCCTAGTTTAGATCATATACTGAGTGATTGTAAAAGTAGAATACCCTTATTCAATGCTATCTAGACAGATATTTAGCAATCCAAATGCAAGAAAATTTGATATATGATATTTCGGGATATGCAGAAGACATTTCCCTAAGGGAAAAAAGTATCAAAATCACTACTAAGCACTTGTGGTATTACAAGCAATGACATAACAGTTTCATCTGAATAAGCACATATGTTGAAGCCAAGTTCTGGCATAAAAATGGCCAAAACTGCTTAATGTCATTCTTATCAGCTACCTAAGTTGCAGTTGTAGTTTAATTTTTCCTATCATACAGTATTATGGAAGATATGAGAAAGGGCATTCCTTGTTATTTGTATAGATCAGCCACAAAATACTAGTTGTTTGCTGCCAACAAAGTTTTGAATTTATCTTCCTTACCAGAATGGAAGTGAATGAGTCTTGGCCAAAAAAGATCTTGTGGAATAGAGGTACATTTCACCTCAATAAAATAGTGAACACCTGTACCTGTTGCATTTAAAATACAAAAGACCCTCATATTTTCGATCAGAAGTTCCAGAGTTATTAGTCAAGTGTTTCCTACAGTCTGGCCATTTAATTCCCTGGATCTTAATCCTTGTGATTTCTGGTAGTAGAGATATTTAAAAAGTATGATTTATTGAAGACATGTTACAAATTTGGTGATATTGAAAGACAGTATTACACTGCATGTGAGAAGCATTGCAGAGGATCAGTTATAGCCAGCTATTAAACTATGTTCATTGCCTTCAGATTTTATAACTTCAGAATGAGAACTACATTCTGAACAATATCAATTATACTGCTAAAGACAGTATCTCTGTATAGCATCATTGTTTTGTACAAATAAAGTGGATATGTTTTGTACAAATATTGGATGCATAGCAGTGAATTTAGGTACTTTTTTAAAGAAAATGTTTTCTGCATGTCCTGAAATGTCACTGTATCAAATTAAGATGTATTTGGATTACTAAATATCTCTCTAGACAGCATTGAATAAGGGTACTTCAATTACAATCATCCAATATTTTCTGCATTTTGACAATATCATATTGTTTTGTTATTATGGAAATGATATATAATAAATAATAGTTAAGATTAATTAAATGATAGATATGAGATTAAACATGTGAAGTGTAAATGATATAAGTTATTTAAACACATATCTCTTATTTTATGAAATATAGTATTTGTTATAAATCTGTTTCACATGATTTGATGTCTTATCTGCCACATAATTAACAACTTAGTATTGCATATAAAATTATTATCTGCAATGATACAGAAACAATATATTATTATTAAAATAATGAAAATAATTGAAAAAGTTACAATTTTGTACAGTTGCAGAACTTTGTGCAGCATCACAAAATTACTAGATATTTGGTGTGGAAAACTGTGTGACAATCCATCTTACTTATCTTTGAAGGTTGCCATGTTTTTTGTGCATAGCATGTCAGAATGGAAGCAGTTCAAATAGTGAAACAAGAAAAAAGGAAAAAATGTTTGAAATACTTTTTTATAATTATAATAAAGTAAATTTATTATATTTTATTGTTAAAAAAAAGAAATATTTATTACAGAAAAAAGTTAATAAGATGTTAGTTATTGTTTGAGGAAGGTATTATATAAATTATATGTACTGTAAAAAGCTGCCTCTAGAAATTACTGGCACAATTGTTAGCAACTATTGAGCATACTATTGGTCCTCATCTGGAACTGTGGTGTTGTGCAAATCTTTGCCCTTAGTTCTATGTTCTTCTCCAGTTACTGGAATTTAGCTAAGTCATTTTGTATTTTTAAATTGATATACTTAATACTACTAAAAAGAATAAATGATTTTTTGGCTCATTATAATTTTGACGTGTGTTATTTGCTACCTTTTGCAGTATCTTCAGTTCATGGAATAATTGATGTTTATCTGGGAAAGTATGGAGTGTCATCAATTTGGTTGGAAACTGAGTCCATAGATGTGAGAATTATAAGCCTTATTAATAAGTATTTGGTGAAATGATTATCCAGTTAAAATTTTAAAATGCTATAATAATGCTATGATAATGGAGTATTATATTATATTAGTGATGCAGATGAAAAGCGATATTTTGAATTGCTATAGACATCTGACTGTATCATAAGATAAAAGATTGCTCAAATAAATAAAAACATATATATATAGTTTGTAGAACATAATGCACCCTCAATAAGAAAGGATTTTTATAGTTTAAATATTGAGTATCAAACTTTTTCTAATTGCATTCATTGAATTTAAATTCACAGTTTATTGTCAATAATACAGACTGACAAACAGATCAAACAATTATATTAAAAGCATTATAATATTTTGTGAATACAAAAATATCAATTTATATTCAGGAATACAAGTAGAGAAATTTAATATTTACTATTTAAACCATAAAAATATCCTCTACAATAGAAGTGCATGATAATCTATGAATTTTACATATAATCATGTTTATTTGAACAAGTCTCTATCCTGATGCAACCAGAAGTAAATATAGCAACAAGATATCCTCCTTTTTATTTGTATTACTGATATAATGCAGAAATTGTAATATGTAACTTAACTAGATAACCAATCTATAAGCTACTTATCTGATTTATTATTAATACAATGTATAAACAAGAATTTTATAAAACTTATAACTTGGTATATAATCATTTCATAGAATTTTTCAAGTACTTTTAATTTAAATTTCATTTCTTTATTTACTCTCTATTTTCAAAAATTAATAAATTGTTTTTATACATTTAACCTCCTATTTAGTGCTAGAATTTATTAATTTTTTGAAAGCAATTAAGTATAAGTAGAAATAAGTAAATAACTACTTTCTATTTTTCTTAATTTCTGTAACATGCAGCTGTCAAGACATCAGTCTTGACAAATGCATGTTACAGAAATGAAGGGGGCTTGGCTAAAATATGCAATGTCAAAACAGATATATGAATTATTAATAAGATCTTGCTCAAAGTCCCAGCCTGATTCTCATCTGGTTTTAACTATTATTTTGTTCATTATTATGGAATCGATTCATCCTAATAATATGAACTTATCCATTGCATCAGCTAAGAAAAATTTATTTACAGTATATGCTAGCCCATGTAAAATGTTTATATTATCTTGATTTATAAAAAATATATTGATTTTAAATTAAAAATTTTAATTATTAAAATTAATTATAAGAGACTGAAATGAAAATCAATAAAATAAGATTAATATTTCAATAAAAAATATAAAAAATGAAAATTTGGTTTGATAATTTTTATTCGTAGGGATGCTGAAGGATTAAATTAAGTTACCTTCTGCAGTTGCTTGAGCTAAAAGCAGGGCTTTACGACGTATTCGACGATATCTACACCAAATCATAAGTCCTAAAACAAGAATCATATAAACTGCAGCAGCTCCTAATGTAATAGCAACTGTTTTTGCCATTGTATTTTCTATCTGATCTTCTTTTCCTAGGAGATTTGGATTGTAATATTCTGCACCTATATAAATAGCAGTATTTAACTTAAAATTATTTTTTAAATTTTCTGGCAGATAATGTATTTTATAGGTAAAGAATATACTATGCATTATAAAAAAAATTAAATAATATATTATTTACTGATATACTGTTTTGACATTTAATAGACAATAGGAATACAGTATGTATGTATATTATAAAATATACTATCATTAAAAATATAATAAATAATTATTTAATGAAATAATTTTTATTTTAAATAATAATTAAAATATATACTTTTTACGGTTAGGCTAACTTCTGTTCTTCGGAAGCCTCCACTATTTCCAGCAGTGCAACCGTACTTGCCATGATCATCCATATGTACTTCTGATACATACAAACTTCCATTTTCCATTACACGAAATCGTTTCTTGTCAAATCCATTCAAAGCATTATTTTTGTCCCATTGAATAGTAGGAGGAGGATCACCAGAAGCTTTGCAATCCAAAATTGCAGGATAACCTTCATAGGCTTCAGTATCCATTGGGTGAATTGAGAATGTTGGCATCACTAAATATTAGAATATTATTTGAAAATAATAATAATATTTAGTCCTTTCAGTTCCAAAATGAAATAAAAGGATATATGAATTAAGTCTAATCTAATTTATATAAAATTCACATGAGCTATTTTAAGCTATTAGAGAACCTAGTTTATTGAACATAATTGATATTGACTAATACTGCTAATGCAATAAGAAAAACAACAATTACATATTTTCTGGTAATGACTTTTGTAATTATCTGAATTGAATATATTTACATATATTATTATGTCTCTATAAAGAAGTGTACATAAACTAAAGATGTATACTTCTTTATGGATTTTTAAACCCCATTTTGGATTATTAAAGAAATTCTGGAATCAAGAAAAATTTGTGAATTAAAAAATCTGAAAAATTAAACATGAATGTTTTTTAATGATATTTATTAAAAAACATTCATATGTTTTTTAATGATATTTATTGATTTTATTAATTTACATGTAAAAGCTTAAAAATTGAAAGTAATTTAAAGAGTTTTTTAAATTTCAATAAAAATTTATTCTAACTGACACTTAATTTTTAGACATTCATTAATTGCAGAAATAAATATTTTAAAAAACCATGGCACTAACAAATCAACAATAACAAAATTAGTTATTTACTTTTCAGGGTTTGGTACTGCTGAACTTTTTGTGAGAGATCTCTGTCTGCTTGCAAAACATCTCCAAAGTATATTTTGTACATCTAGCCCTAAATACTTTGATTAACCAATTAGTAGTCCATTACAAGCTGGCCAATCAAGTGATGGAATCAAAATGTAAAAATTATTCTATCACATGGAAGAGTGAAGATTAAGGTTTGCCCATAGTCAATTTCATTCTTCAATGCATTGGCACAATTGTAAAAAAAGGAATGGGAAGCGAATGTTTATCTATGCATTAAAAGAGGCATTATACTAAATTGAGATTAGAAAAACAAAATCACAATTAAAAAAGTTTATGTATCTCTGTTTAGAGAACTACTCTCTGATATACTTCTCCTATAATTCTTTTACAGTGGAGATATATCTTTCAAAACAATATCTCATATAAATATTATCCAATTTCAATAAAATTAATTTTTACAGGTTGTCTCTGATTTATGATGATGATGATATCAATAAATTAATCAATGCAATTCTCAAGGATTTAAGTATTTGAATAATGGTCTAATATACAATAAAACTACAAAAAGCCAAATTTTTTGTAGTTTATTGTTTTTGTCAAGCCTCAAAAAGAATGCTTTCATTCTTTTTGGGTCTTGTTCTTGTAGTTTCATGATCATTACATTTATTAAAATAATGCATAGTGTCATAGTAAATATTAAAAATGAAAAATCCATAAATTTTGGGCATTTTTCTGACTTTTGACTGCTCTGACTTACAGTGAATCCTATCATCATAAGCAGAGCAATCAGTTTTGTCAGTTGTAAGTCAAGGATTAATTGAATTTATTTATACAGGGTGGAAGAAAAGTCTGTATTTCTCAAATAACTTGATAAATATCATAGATTTCAAAAATCTGTTAATTCCAACATATAAGAGAGGAGGAGCTACCTGATGGTGATCTTCAAATAAATTGATTATGCAAATGAGGACACTTGCAAATCCTATCTCATAAGCATACCAGATAGCGAAAAATTTTCAATTACAAATTTGTTCAGCATTCAATTCCAAACATTAAAAAATTTCCTCAAACTCAATGAATAATTTACTCAAAAAATGAAAAAAAAAAAAATATTTTTACATGCAAATCATGTCACATGCTCTTCCACACATCTGGTTCTGGAAATTCCTAGAGGTATCCACAAGAGTGACATTTTCTTGTCCAATTGGCATAAAAAGCCACTAAACAATAAAATATACTAAAAATTTCGGAAATCAGTTCACTATTACATTCATAATTGAAGATTCAATTTGATCATTTTCAAACTGATATTAATCACACAATCAGCTTTGGCTATGGAGTTAGAAGTGTACTTATTAGTTTAGACCAGGGATACACAGACTTATTAAGACCAAGGGCTGTATAAATTCACTGTAATTTATAGGAGAACCACTAAAAATCCATAAAAGTTATATATCATATTATATTTTTAATTATATGTTACAAAGAAATGTAATCAAAGTAAACAAAGAATTTTTAATTGGATGTATGGTATTGCATTGATTTAACAATTTTTTTTATGTTAGGTTTGACATTTATAGAAACTGAATACAAAATTGATTCTAAATTTTCATTAGTTAAGGAGCAGTGCTATTTAGTGCAATGTACAATTTTTTTAAATTATCTATTTCACATACATAAATATAATAGAAATTAAAAAATGTTTATTATTACAAATATGATCCTTATTTTTTCCTTATTGTTTAAAAACGTTATCATCAAACCACTATAAAAATAATTTCATATCAAAAAATATTATTTGAAAAAACATTGTTCAAAATTACAAATAATATTTTATTGATTGATTGACTTGTTAAAACAACACATAGTGAGGTAGGTCACCAACAAATTTTTTAATTAAAACAACACATAGTGAGGTAGGTCACCAACAAATCAACAGAGGGCTGTATAGCATTATTACATATAATGGTCTAAATTTTGATGTATAAGTTGTTTAAAAGAGAAATTTGTCTAGTGTCTTGATTGTCCACTGATAGCATGTTAGTTTATTATCTTAAAAGTCTCTTGTTCAATTCTAACCAGGAAAAATTTTATTTTCAGTTAAATAATAAAATAGTTAGTTTATAGTTTAATCATTAGTAAACAGATGGAAATACTTTTGTTCAAATTAATAAATCATTAATTTCAGTTTATTCTAAATTTTCATTGCTACAATTAGTTTCATTAGTATTTGGCTATTTTATAAATACTAAAAATAAATCAAATGATAGAAGAGTTATATGATTGATTTATTCATCTTAATTACTTTATAGTCATTAATGTTATAAAATAACATTAATGATTGTTAATTTAAAATAATTAAGATGTAATGTTAATTTAAAATAGTCAGTATCTGGCACTTGCCTATTAATTTTTAAGACACTACAGTATATCATTTCATTATAAGATGATAGGCCTTATTAATACTAAAGTATTGATATCTCTAAAACTATTTGTTGCATGTGAATGGTGTTATAATCAATTGAAAGAATTTTACATAAATTTACAACAATAATTTATATAAATTAGATATTACTACCAAAAAAATAATCTTATCTAATTATATCATCTGACTAGCTATCTGGCACTTGCAACTTATCTCAAGAACAAAAGCACTGCAGAACATTGAAATTTTCGATTCATTTCTACTTATCTACTAATTTTAAACTCTCTGCATGCTTCTATTACAATATAGAAATATTTAAAATTTTAAAAGTTCAATATATTTTAAAATATTTGTCACATATGAAAGATTTTTTTTTTGTAAAAATGACCATAATTTTTACCAATGGTAAAAGCTTTTTATTTAAATTTTTTAATTAAAACTTACCTATTACATCAATTATTATGGTGGCATTAATAACACCTTGTGAATTTGTTGCAACACAAGTATATTTTGCAGCATCTTCAGCTTTAACTCCATTAAAATGTAATGTGCCATTTTCATCTTGAATATGTTTTGGCCATTCAAAAAACTGTCGGTCTTCTCTAATCCATTTAACTGTTGGGACAGTTGCTCCACGAGCTTTACAATAAATTTTGGCATTGGAACCAAGTTCTAAATTCTTACTAACAGGAGGTGGAACAAATTTTAATCTTTCTGAAAATAAAAATTATAACTATCATTATAAGATATATTTTAAATTTATTCATAAAATTTATTCATTATTAATAATGATAAAAAAATAATTTAAAAAAGTTTGACCTTTCACATCAACAAAAGCACTCTTTGAACGAACAGGATCAAATCCAACTGTATATACTTCACACTGATAGGATGCAGAATCAGACAATATAATATTTTTTATTGTCAAAGATCCATTGTTTGAATGAACAACATAATGTGTTCCAACTTCTCTGACATATTTATCTTCTTTTAACCATCTGACTGAGGTTACAGGATATGGGTTTCCATCATATTGGCACTGTAAAGATGCTGTATCACCTTCATCAACCAAGATATTAACTGGATCCATTGTAATTGTAGGAGGTACTATAATTATTAAAATATAAAACAACAGTATTAATTGTAATTATAATTTATCATCATCTTGAATTCTGATTTTAATTTAGTAAATTTAAAACTATTAAAAAAGAAAGAATGAAAAATTATGTGAAAATTAAATCAACAAATGTTCATCTAGAGTTAATTAAAAAAATATTAAAATAAATCCTTTTTTATTTACAAAAGTTAATAAAACCTAACACAAAATAATAATCTTACCTGTAACATGTAAATCAATGGAATTTTCAATTCTCCCAGCAATATTTTCAGCAATGCAAGTATAATTACCAGAATCATTTCTTTTTACACTGCTTATAATGAGACGTGTATCATCCACTCTAATTCTGCCACTATCACTAATAACATGTCTTGCTGGATTTTCCCACCACATTTTAGATTTTGGACGCCCATCTACTCTGATACAAGTTACTTCATACATATTATTTCGTGGTACAATTGTAATTTCCCCAAGGGGTACTTGTGGTTCAAAGGCATTTTGATTATTGAGTTTAATATCTATTAAAAATCATTAAAAAAAATATGAATATCAAAATTAGACAACAATTAGAAATATTTTGTACAAAGAAATCAGATTTAGAATAAGGCCAACCCAGTTTACAAGATTAAAGTGTTCCTGGAAAATGCTTGTAAAATTCCTATAAATTCAGGATTAAATTAATTTGACTTAAATGAAAAAAATTATAATGAATTCCTGAACCTTAAAAATGTCACTCATTTTTTATTGAAATACCCTGACATATCATCTAATTACATGACATAAAATTATATCAATAACTAACATTAATAATAATGCAACTTAAAAAAGAAAGTTCATAATAAATATGTTGACCATGGAGTAGAAATCAGCACCACATAGCATAATAAAGATATCTTTTACAATCTGAAAGATACAAATTAAATTCAATTCTAACAATGTAAGTTCCATACTTTCATCTTGAAGATCTGTTGGGCAATGGCAGCAATAAGATCTGGAATAGCCTAGTTCAACAGCAATGGCAGTATGCAATAAGATCTGGAATAGCCTAGTTTTTTAATAACCTCTGACTGGAAAATAACATAAAAATTAGAGAGATCCCCAGTAAAATGCTATTATTTAGTGAATTCAACAAAAAAAAATTTTCCTCAAAAACAATAAATCTTAATAATTTATTTTGAATGAAGGCAGTTCACAACTTACATAAGTGAATCATTCTGCCAAACTCTACAAAAATCAAATCTACATATATCAGAATATATGTTGTACAGTACTTGGTGTTACAAAGTCTTAACATTAAAAATAGTTAGTTAGTAGTTAGTTACATTAGTTAGTAATAGTTAGTTACATTAAAGAATAAGCATATAAAAAAAATTTTCAAGGCTATTTTCTCTGATGATATGCCATCTTTAATACTATGCTTTTTTTTTTTTATCACACCAAATATATACAATACCAAATATCTAAAAACAATTACAAAATTATAAAAAAAACTTAAAAGCTATCTTAAATAAAAACATGGTATCCCAGATGGTATATAAGTGAATCATGATATCTATATGCATTTCGGCAACATGCCCTCTTCAGTATAGCTTCATTTCCATGTTTATTGTAAAAATCATTACATATATTACAGATTTTTTTAAATAAACTTAACCCATAAATTAAAAACTTAAATTACCATATTTTTCTCAAAAAGAAATTCCAAAAATGTATAAAGACTTCTTAATGTTAATTTTACTTTTGATACTTTAATTTTTACTTATGATAGCTTTTAAGTTTTTTATAATTTTGTAATTGTTTTTTGATATTTGGTATTATCATTTTGGTAGTGATAAAAAAGTATAGTAATGAAGAAGGCATATCTTCAGAGAAATACGCTTAAAAATATTTGTTAAACTGTACATACCTAAATTATAAGATTAATTTCTGAAAATAAGCATATAAATTATATGGTAAAGCAATTGCTTTTCATCTTGGAGGATCTGGATTCAATTCTGACTCCCATACTTCCAATTTTTTTCAAGACAGCAAGATTTAGGCTCAGTTGTTAACAAAAATTACTTATGTAAATATGGATCTATATATGTTGGAACTGTATAAGTCAGGTATTGCTTGTATTATCAAAAATCATTGATATAATATGCTCTTCTCTTTCTCTTGTTTTATGTCATTTTCATTCAACTGCTGTTGATCAGATGGTTGCATGGTAAAGCATTTGCTTACTACTCTGAAGGATCACATTCAAATCTGAGTCCCACAACATCATATTTTCAAGAGATGATTTGGGCTGGGCCTATTAAACTCCTCCTTTAATGTGATTGACCCAATTATGAATGCTGTTCAGCCAGTGAAGAGATAGGTACCAGATAAAATATATTACCCTATGCAGTTTATTGCCACTTTTCACAAGCAGAATTAAATTACAAATGGGGCTATATTAATGGCAGGGCATTTCTGTGACCACAACAGGTGGTTCACACTCCTGATAGGATCAGCCATCAGATAGAAGACGTGGTTCAACAAACCTGGACTCCTGAAAAAATAAGGTGTATACTAAGGAACTGAACTCAGATCCTCAGGGTGTAAGTATATAGGATTGTTCAGAAAGTAATTTTGTTTTTTCCCACAAGTGGCATTAGTTGTATTTTTAACCCACCAATTTCATTCTAAGTCATATTGTTGTTATAAATTTTGATAGTTCTCATTTCAAGGTTTATTTATAAAAAAACTTTTTTATTGTGTGCAATTGTTTTTTTTGGTATCATATCAAAAATGGAAAACAGAGATTTTGGCATATTTTGCTTTTTTATTACAGAAAAGGTAAAAATGCTGTTCAAGCAATAAAAAAGTTATGTGAAATATATGGAGATAATGTGTTAACAGAATGCCAGTGCCAAAACTAGTTTGCAAAATTTTGTTCTGACAATTTCGATATTAATTTGCACTACATTCTGGAAGGCCAGTTGAAGCTGATGAAGACAAAATAAAGGCATCAGTTCAAGCAAACTGCCGAATAGCAACATGAGAAATTGCTATGAGATTGAATTTATCAAATTTGACTGTTCATGACCATACGAAATGACTTGGTTTCATTTCAAAACTCGATATTTGGGTTTCACATGTTCTCAAGGAAAGAGATTTGTTCCATGCATTGATATCTGTGATTTTCTGCTCAAATGTCAAGAAAATGATCCATTTCTGAAGCAAATCATAATTGGTGATGAAAAATGGATTATTACAACAATATCGAATGCAAGATATCATTGAATAAAAGAGATGAGCCAACTCAAAGCACTTTGAAAGCAAATATTCATCAGAAAAAGTGATGCTCTCTGTTTGGTGGGATTTCAAGGGAATTATTTTTTCTGAACTTATACCAGACAATTAAACAATTAATTCAGAAGTGTATTGCCACCAACTGGACAAATTGAGTGATTCCATCAAACAGAAAATGGCAGAATCGATTAGCAGAAAAGGTGTAGTGTTTCACCATGATAACACCTGACCTCATACAAGTTTGATGATCCAAGAAGCTGTTGCAGCTTGGATGGAATGTGTTACCACACCCACCATATTCAACAGATCTCGCACCCTCTGATTATTACTTGTTCCGGTCTTTTCAAAATTCTTTAAATGGCAAAACTTAGTTCAAATGAGGATATCAAAAATCACTTGGTTCAGTTTTTGCAAGCAAAGATCAAAAGTTCTATGAGCATGGAATCTACTACCAGAAAGATAGCAAAATGTATTGGACCAAAATAGTCAATATATAAATGAATAAAATATTTATATACTATAAAAAATTGTCATTTGTTTTCATGAAAAAAATGAAATTACTTTCCAAACAACCCTATAGTATTCTTCCACTGTGGCCATCCAGCTGATTAACACACATCCCATGTACAATAATGTGGCTTAACAAAAACTAACTTAACCATCTATCCCTAAAAATTGACAGAATACATAAATATCAAGCATGAACCATTCAAACTCATAATAGGATGAGACATCAGTTGAAGGATTTAATTCAATGAGCTAGAACTCTTCATATAAATTTTGAGGATTGGGACCTGGATTCGATTCTGTTTTATGAGCAAAAAGTCAAAAACATTTCACATTACAAATTTAACTGGCTGTATTTTATATTGAAATTTGCAGAATACATACCACAGCAAGTTTTAAATAAATACAGGTAACTCTCAATTTATGCTGAAATTATATTCTGCCATATTAGTTCAAATTCAAAACTTTGAGATAAAATTACTATAGAATGTAATGAAATACGTTCTAATACTGAAAAAGTTCCATAAACTGGATAATTACATGAATTTTTGACACAAATATACATAAAAATGAGAATGTTTGTTGACAAAAAATACAGTACAGTTGTATACTATAATTAATTTTTTTTAAACCAAAAATTCATACAATGATAAATTCTCAAAAAAATCCTTGGTTTGAAACTCCTTCACAACAAAGTATCCTAATCACTGCATGCTAATCAATGAATGTCCTTATGTTTCTTCCCATTGTCAGGTTGATATGAAGGTTATGGCTGAAGTCTTGTCCTCCAATTCTCATGTTCATGATGGAACTGCTTTCTTAAAAAACTGGATCAATGTTGACTGTAGGGAAGTTCAGTGTTGTTTCTGCAAGAGTTTGTAATAGAGTTTGAAAAGGGCATTGACTCCTCTGTAGATTATAGAAGCATACTCCCAGTCAGGGCCATTATTGAAGAAGTTATCCAAAACTTCATGAATTTTGGAAAGATTTTCTTATAGAAATTTTTTTGACAGTTCCCTGATAGTTTCTGATCCTTTTACTTCCTCCTCTTTTGGTGCCTGTTTTAGTTGTAAAGCCAACTCTTCAAGTTTTCATTTTGAAAGTTGTATAATGTGACTTTCAAGCAGTTCAGCATCAATATTGCCAATGCCAAAATTTTGTGCTATGTTTGTGATTTTATCTACCATGTTTGATAATTACTCTGTCTCAGTTTGTGTTCAAAACTGCACTTGGCTACAAATTTACTTAAATGCCATTCATGCACAACTGGCTCACTTCTTTCCAAGAAGACATGAAATTGATGATGGCCTTCAAAATGTGGTATGACTTCCAGTACTCCTTCACTGTCATTGATATTTCAGTTATTTCTATCATACCTTTAAAGATTGTTCACAGATATGTTTTAAAGGTTGAAATCCCACCATGATCCAGTGGTTGAAAAACTGATAATTGTATTGATAACAAACTATTTTAACTACTAAATCACTGTTCTGAATGCCTTGAAGATTAATCGGATGATCCAGAACCAATAAAACTTTTTTAGTTATTAGTTGAGCAAAATTTGAAAACTTATGGACAAAATTATTGAGTTATCATTCAGTAAAAATAGGATCATACCTTTTTATTATGAGATCAAAAAACTAGAAGGCATGCTTTCTCAATTCTTTTCATTATCTATGATATTTCTGAATGGTGCACTAGCATTTGCTTCAGTTTAAAAGATCCTGATGCACTGCACCCCAGAAACAAAGTCAAACAATTCTTTGCAACCTTAAAACCAAAGGCATTTGCTTTTTGATAGGTGATATAAGATTGGGATTGCATCTTCTTCCAATATAATCCTATTTTGTCCACATTAAAAACTACATCAGGAGTGTATGTATATGAAATTTCATTTATAATTCATTGAAATTCAGCCAGATAAGAGTCTGCTGCTGCAGTACTGGAACTTGCAGTTTCCCTAGACACTTTAACACTATGAATTTTGGAGCAAGATTTAAATTTCTATTGACAAATATTTTGTTGCTACCATTTTCCTCTTTAATTTGATCAAACAGAGCCTTAGCTTTCTTCATTATCCCATCTGAGTGACAGGAACTTGTTTTTGGGTTAAATCATCAATCCACAGTGATAAAAATTTTTCCATCTTTTCCAAACATCCACTCCTTTTGTATGAAGCATTAGATGCCAAAATACGTAAAAACATTTAATTTTTTTAGTATTGTTCATAATCATTGTTATTGCCAAAAGTGCAAGG
>WUQG02205086.1:0-21761 GCA_011317285.2 Androctonus mauritanicus
AAAAAATAAATGATAACTATTTGGTTCGACTCTTAATACATGTGTTTCTTAGACAGAGCAGTTTTTATATCTTTTCCCGCTTAAATGTCCTGTACAAGTTCTTGAGATATTAGGGGGTCCAATATAGGCGGTCTTACCCTACATCTAAAATCACATGTTCGAAGTTTAAACCGTGTAGCACAGTATGTTCTTGTTTAGAAGGTGTTTTAAAATATATTTTTCTATCAAAAGTAGATGCGCATTTAGTGTAAATGTGGTCAAGAAGGCGTGCTAAAACTAAGTAGGAGTTGATGCCAAACTATCTCTGCTTATCTTTAACCAGATGCTGCAATTTTGGCCATGATCCAAAAGGAAAAACTAGTCATATGGTCAAAAATTCGATTTTATGATATTGCAAGAATATTTTATTAAAATTTAAATAAGTACACAAAACTTTGCGTCATTTGTTGATTAAGAAAAAGCTATCTATCAACAACATTTGCCAATAAATTTACAAGCGAAAAACAAAAAAAAAAAAAAAATACAGAAAATATTACGAAAATAATTATTTAGTGATGTACTGGCGTGTAATAAATTTATGATGCTACCATTAAAAATAAATGGCGTATACCTCTGCTGTATATCTTTGTTCATTCATCAGATGTAATTTTAATTAAACTTATAATTAGCGAATTAACATTTAAAGTTAACGAGGACAGACAAACGGAATGCTGCATTATTTTTTATCTTAATAAATCGATAAAATTCGTTTCTTAAACGCATCTTTTTAATCTTTTTTTTTCAGAAAAAAATTAAAAAATCGGTGGCTAAACCGCACAGGTGTTTTAAATTATTTCTACAGTAGTATCGCGTAATCAATAATAAAAGAATCACAATTTTATCTAAAATGTTTATCTTCTTTTTTTACGACCGATGAACGATTTCATCTGCTTAACACCTCTTTTATTTAGTCGTTAAATAATAAAGTTATAAAAATTCCTCCTTTTATTATCAAAAACTTCTGTATTTAAACAATAGCAATAATATTAATCAATTATTTATAAAATCTGTTAAATTTTATGTCTTTCATAATTTTATATCTTTTATACATCCTGTTGTTTATTTGTCACTTTAATTGATCTAAATACATATTATTGCATTAAAATCGTCTGAGTACGTACTAGGGAAGCACCAGTGATTAGTGATAACATTCAAGGAATGTTCTTGACAACCACCATTACCGAGTGTGACGACATGTCTGTCACTAATTTGTTCTTCCAAACAGAGAACCCCCCAAAAAAACCTTTCATTCGTCACCAAAACTTTCTCATCTTGTTAGCAACTTTCGTTTTTGTTTAATTCGCAATTATGTTGAACATATATAAAAACGAGGGCATTTTAAAATGTCTGGCAGGCATTCTACGTCATTTGTTATGTCTCTAACATATTCTACGATGTAACCCAAGTGTTACGTCTTTATTGGCACTATTATTCTGGAACCTTCTCTGAATTTTCATTGAATATCTACCGTTTCTTCTTGTCTCGTAACTACCGCAACGTTTTGCACCTTTTTTTTCCATTATTTTACATTGAATTTTGTCGAGTTTTGCACTTTTCAACATAAACGTCGTCGAGTCCGTATCGATTTTTTTACGATTATATCTGTAATCATAAAAATAGACAGTTGTAAATCTTACACAAATTCTCAAGTGAACGTACAAGAAAATGTTTTAAAGAATGCGGAAAGTTTACTTTTGAGAAAGCGATAAATTTATATTTTCTCTATAACAGTTGAACAACCTTTCGTCGAAAGGTTGAAGCCTTTATTTCTTACACATAAATAAACTACTATATATATGAACATAACAATGTGTACAAACTGTTGGAAATTTACTTATTCACCAGTACTGTTGTTGGTACTATTTATGATTGAAAGAGTTTTTTTAATTCATCTAAGATAATAAAACAAAACCTATGGAGAACTGGAAATTAAAGTAGACAACTTTTCGAATTAAGGATAATAAAATGCTTAATGCCAGATCGAATTTAGATGAAAAGACAATTCGAAGACAGCGGAAATTTTTAGAAGAAATGAGAAGAAACCGATAATTAAATAGATCGTGTTTCAAACTTTTTCATGAAAGTTTTAATCAGAAACGAGAAGAATCTTTAAAAATATAGAAAGTCTGCAGATGATAACTTTTCGGTATGGAAGAAAATGCTAAATTCTCTTTAACGATACAGTACTATGGATCGAAGGAAATTATCGAATGAAATTCGACAGTAACAGGAATTACTTTACAAATTATATTTTACAATCTTTCCAATATCGAATTTTTTACATTTCTTTAAAAAAAAGTATTATTGTGATCAATAGTTGTAGCGAATAAAAAATCAAACGTATTAATTTTAAATGGAAGCTAAATTAGAGTAATTACAGCATTTATTTTATAAGTACTTAAATCCAGAAAATTGTCGCAATACACAAATATATCTTGAAATTTTAATTTTTAAATTTTATTAATGATCATTCATGAAGACTCTTTTTTGTTAACAGTAACATTTTTCTTTCTTGAATCTCGATTCAATTCATGAAAATAACAGACTAAAAATTACTGCAGCAGAATATTTCAAGTTAAAAATTTAATTTAGATCATAATTATTATTTTACGCGAATAAAGAATCATCGTAAGTTCATAAATTTCAGATTCTTCCAGTAGCCAAGTTTAATTTTGTTCCTAGTATTTCTTTTCGAACATTACATGGCAAAATGACAGTCCATACTTTAATTAGAGATGTAATAGATTCTAATCTAGTAGATTCTTCGAAGTAGGGCCAACATAATCTAGAAGCAGCTGTTGACTGGACACTACTTCCTCATCGATCCATGTAGATTAAATTTGGATTCAATCAGAAAACACTACTCTATTTTTATTTATTCTATCCATTTCATATAAATATTGCTCCAAGTTCATGAACCTTATATGATTCAATCTGTTTTTTATCAGTAATAGTTTTTTGGTTTGTCCTCTTCATCTGGCTGCATAGAGATTTAGATTATAGAATAAAGGTTATATTTGGAATTTTTTTTATTTTTTCATAGATTCTTCTTATCTTTCTAATACCAGTTCGGAATCTGTTCTTTATACCGTTTATTTAAGTATTTATAACTAAAAGATATAATTATGAAGAACATAATAAGATTATTACATATTCTTATCTGCTGTACCCAGTGATATTTTTCTTCTTATCGGCCACAGATATTTACAGGATGTTGCAATGAATTTATTTACCAATTCACGACCAATATTCCTTCATTTATTATTTATCTATTGGTTTCTGTTGTATTTTTTTTTATATACTTCTTCGTGGAGACTTCTCGAGTCAGTTTGTTTCTGCTATTTAAACATGTGCTAGGGAAATATTCTTAAGATTTTTTACGATCGCTCTCAGTTTTCTATTCTGCAATTTTCGTAAAATAAAACAGAAAATAATATTTATCAGCATCTTTTTTTGCATTAGCATCAAAATCAAATTTTAAATCATTTATGTGACGATAAACTTGACGATCTGAAAAGATAATGTGAGAAAATTTCCATATTTCATCCGATAATAATTTTATTTTGATGCAAACCGATCTCATACTCGTGAAAATTAATGAAATCTATCTTCCATAAAAGTTAAATTTAATTTTTAATTTAGTTGTATCAACTTAATAGATAATTTAAATATAGTTCTTATAAAGTTTAAAAAGTGACGTTCAGAAACTTTAATAGTTCATTATGTAAATACGTCATTTAAATATTTAAAAGTACAGAATTTTAAATTTAGATAATCATAGTTAATTCTTTCCATTAGCTTGTATTCGTGAGGATTAACATATTAAAAATTCCTTAATTAATCTTGCTTTTCTGCCATGTTTTTCTTTTTTCTTTTATTATTACTTCCACAACTTTGAATGTATGATTAATGTTACACGTTGAAATTTTTCGGTGTCCAGTGAGATTTACTAAATGGATACTTCAATAATGTATAACGTTATTCATATTTGATGCGAGATAAGCAAAGAACGGAGTAACGAAGCCGATGCCCGTCGTCAAAATTACTGATTTGCATGCAATGTGTGTCAATGTTTTATAAAAAAAAAGTGAAAAAATAGGATATGTCTACGTTTTTACAAATGAAAAAGTAGAAAAATAAAGTACGGAGATGGAAAGATACTTAATGGGTAAGGAAAACATAGGAGAGTAATAGAACATCTGAGAATGAATGGTGTGACATTACTGCTAGTATTAAGAAAGATCATTTTCGTGTCTACCGCATTTCATCTAATGGATACGTATGTGATATTCAAAATTATCAGCCTCGTAAACAAATACAATGCTACAAATCTGCATATACAACTCGCAATAAATAAAAAAAAACTGTAATTTTTTTTCCTTTCAAACTTTTACTTTTTTCCAATATTGCAGTTTAATCGAACTTTAAAGGTGTAAATTTTATACTTGTTTCATTAATTGACTAGTTTGTGATTACTTTTTTGTATATTTAAACTTTAAAGTTAGTTATTTTCTAGAGTTAAAGATGCAGTGTATAATTTAAAAATATATATAACACTCACTGAAAGTTGTTAAAACTTTCAGGTGATGTTTCTTGATAGGGTATACAAAGAAAAATTTGTTCGTATAATGTTTTTCATCATAAAAAAGAATTTTAAAGAATAATAATAATCTTTATGAAAATAATTCTTCCTTCTTAAATCAATAACAACATTGTTCGTGTTTACTGACAAAAAAGACTAGTAAAAGTTCAATCCTTGAGCAGGTACATCAAACCCGTTTATTATAATGTAAAAAAATGTTTTTAGCTCTAAGCTCTCTTCTGTACTAAATACAATATGTATTTATGTGTTAATGCAGACAATAGAACTCGACAAAACTCAAGAGTCAAAACAATTTTTCCAGAACACATAATGAACAACGTTATGTACCTGTTCAAGAGGTGAACTGTCATTAGAATTTATGAAGATATTTTATTCTATTATGTTAAATAAAACAGTATATTATGCGATTCTATAGATTTTATTCAAAGAAATTTTATAAATTTACTTGGAATGCATAAATCAAATAAAAATACAATAATATTAAAAATAATTATTATTTAATAATTTTTAGCGAAAAAAAAACAAAACAAAAATCGTAGCTGATAAATGTTATTTTTAAATTTATGCTGCAATTCTCTTAATGGCTTTCTTATTGATTCAGCTTGGTTAATAAATTAGAGAAGGTAAATTTAACTATAGTATCAGATAATTTATATGATTTAAATTGCATTTCTTTTAAATATCGTACCGGTAGTTTAATTTTTTAAAGCAGATTTTTTTTAAATTTTATTTTGCTCGTTAGTTTTATTATTCCGTTCGAAAGCAGTTTTACCTCATCCAAACGCGATATAGTGCAAACTCTATTTTCCAATTTCCTCCATCAGAAAAATAAAATATGTTATTGCATTAGTTTCTTTCGCTTCTTCATCCCCGAAGTGAAATTCGGTTGTTGTTGGTTTTATTTTTTGATTGAACCTTTACATTTATTTATATTATTGAGTTGAGAAATTATGCGATTTTTAGTTTGTAATCTTCGAATATTGTTGGATTCGTTCGTTTCCCAACGGAATTACGAACAAATCTCACTATTGTGTTCAACGATATTGATATAAATGATGACATTTCGGAAATAAACAACCTTGCATTGTTACAATTATCCGTCTAAATTTTAGATAATCTCTTCTGGGACTTCCCAAAAGAAATTTATTTAAAGATTGGCATGGAAATCTCTTTGATTTTTAATCTGCAATTTAATGTAGTTTCATAAAGATTAATTCTGGTTCGATGTTGAAGAATTAAATGAAGACGAATTATTCTCTAATTAAAGTTGGATTTTTATCTCTCTCTCTCACTCTTTTTTTTATACTTTTTCAAATTAAGATCGAGTATCTAATTTATAATTAAGTTAAGTGATTCGTTAAAGTGATTTGCTACTTTAATTATTGTAAAATTATCCTTTCAGATGGTATTTTATATTCGTTTGATTTTTGAAAAAAATAATAATATGTTTATAAAACGGTTAATTATTAAAATTAAAAAAACAGATAATCGAAATTTTACAGATTCTCTTCGTCATAGCTTTGCATTCTCCAGAGAAAAAGAATTGAATATTTTTGAGTTTAAATAATAGGATTAAGAATTTAAAGTAAAAACGATTTTTAATGAAATTCTGTCGCTAATTCTGTTTAAACTTATGAAAAATTTCCTAAAAAATTTAATTTTTTCATTAAAAAAGCATGTTAGTTTATTTTTGTAACTGGTTACATATTTCTTCTTTATGTGTTTTTCAAATCAACAGAACATAAAATATCTTTGCATAATTGTTTTTTCTTATGTAATGGAGAAATTTCGCAATTTCTCAAAAAGTATAAGTGCTATTCAGATTTAAGAAATATGAAAGTGGCATATTCAACTGTAATCATTTCAACAAACATTTTTTTTTTTTTTTGACAAAATTTATTTATTGTTAAGCGAACAATTCTAGAAAGAAAAATGTGCGATAAAATATGTCATCAATCTGAAGAGAGATACGAGATTGGATTATTTGATAAATCAACGTCAGTTCTTCATTTGATAGTCCAATCCACATTTCCTCCGTTGGGAAGAAACTTGAGAAGTTTGAACAGCCGCCATTTTTAAATGATTAAACTGAAAAGTTAATTAATATTATTTGAAGTTCGGCTTTAATAATGTTCCGACAGTCTATTGAATTTCATAAGAATTTATCAAATAGCTTCGAAAGTTATTAGGGAAAAATCAATTTACAAATGACTGAAGCTATAGAATTATTATGCTGTATTTCATGCATCATTAGAATCAGTTTATATGACACGCTAAATTTTATAAAAAATTCCAATAATTAGATCAAAATATTAGATTATCCCAAAAGTAATAACTTATCTTTTTTTTCCTACTATACTTGTTCATGTCTCAGCGTGTTTAAGCATGAATTTTTAATGCTTTCATAACGTTGAAAGAGTGTTATTGATTCAAATAGATAATATATACTTGATTAAATTAGCAAGTGATATATCTTTTATATCTTTTCAAAACTTATCGCTAAAATCGACATTACTTTTGGGATGACCTGATACATTAAAAAATTATCTCAGCAGTTTAAATACCGCCATTTTTAAATATTTGTAGCTATAGTATTAAACATGCGGCTCGGTGTCACCTTTAATGGCAGAATATATTTACGTATTTCATGAAAATCTACAGATTAATGAAATTACCTGACAGATAGACAAACAGACGACATAGTTTCAAGTTTCGTTTTTTTCCATGAAACATACTAATCATTGTCTACTAAAAATTCACAAAAGAAGTAAATGCGGTTTTCATCTTTCTGCTAAATGATTCTGAAAAAAATTCAAAGATATACTTTTATTCTATCAATAATTCTTGCTTTTACTAAAATTTATGTAACATTTTGCATGTTAAAATGAAATATATCTGAAATCTATCACGTTAACTAGAAAATCAATATATTATTTCATTTAACAACATTAATACTCAAATAATCAAAATTATGGTAATTGTAATCATATGTTTTAATTTAAATTGTTATAATCTTATAGTTCAAACACTTGTGATCAGTCATTAATTACTGTACATACATGAAAAGTATAATAAAAATTGTATTCATGCTGATGAATTATTTATAACATGACTTGGAAAAAAGAATGATCTTATCTGTTTTTGTGCGATTTTTGCACATGACTTAACTGAATATTTCTCGAGCCTTTATTGTTATTAGTCTATAAATTCTGTAAAATGTAGTCGTTGACACAGAAAACTAACCTATTTTAATAGCGGATCAACAGATTCGTATGAAACATAAATTAAAGAATAAAAGAAAACTGTAGGCATGAATATATAAAGCAACTCAGTTAAATTACTTAGGATATTCCATTCGAAAACATTTATTAGACTGTAGTCTATTAGTAAATGGCTAAATCGAATTACAAAAAAATTTTTTCTTATCCACTTTGTTTATAGTTTAAAAAGTTTATCAAACTTTAATACCCCAATTACGGATGCCTCCCTTAGAATTGATGTGTCAAGAGTAAGGGAAAATAACTGTTTTATCTCAAAAATCTATCAGAACGTTGTGTAAGCTGGTGATAATTTTAAAAATTCAAAAGAATTAAACACTCATTTGGACTTAAAAAAATAATGGAAGAAATAATGAAGAGTTTGTATATAATTCAGCATGCGTTTAAATTATAGATGTATGAAAAATAAGTAGAAACTCTTAAATTTGCTACAGTTCAATATGATATAGATGTTTATCAAAAGAATAAGTTATTATTATTTAAATATTTTTATAAATAATTATTTTTTTTATAAAAATATTTAAAAAATGCAAATATTCCATTTGAATCCTAGATTATATTCTACATTTAAAAGACAAGAATGATCACTTTACAGATTTCAGAAAAAAGGACTCTCTGTTCCTTTTCCATATTTATAAAAAGATTATGGACAAAATATAATGATATAAATTACATATGATAATACAGAATCTCTTGTAGTTTAGATATCATTTCTATGTCGTGTCCATAGATTTTCAAATCATTTTATAAAATTAATAGGCACTATCACTTTTATAAAACGATTTGAAAATCTGAATGATAAAATATTCAGAAAATATAGTTTAATTTTCTATGAACAAATCATAATATATTTTAAAATTATCTGGAAAATATTAAAGATTTGTTACTTTCGAAATGTTTTCATTCTCGTCCATAGATATATCTAAATCTTTTTGAAAGGAAAAATATTTATGTGGCATAAACATATTTAAATAACTTATTTAATTATTTCTAAACAATGAAAAATATTTTAATATAAAATATATGAATCAATAGTATTACATCAATTTTCTTTTCGATAGAAAGTATACTTATCACGTCAACTTTCGGAAAATAAATTTTTTCATTGATTATTTAAGAGCTAGATAATCTATGGTAATCAAGAATTCTAGACTCATGGTTTAAAAGAGTGTTTAAACCATCAAAGCAGGAACAATAGCTATTTACTATTCACATATATTTCGTTAAAGTTTAAACAATGTTTAGGTATTGTTTAGAGTGCATAAATTCGAGGACATATTTTGAAAAAAAAAAAATTTTGGTATTTTAATGAATATAATATGGAAATGATTCCCGAAACCACAAAAGCAATGTATTTAGTGATGTGAAAGCAATGTTTCCTGTTCAGGTCATTGCTTATTCAGCACGATTTAAGTCTTCATTTTTATTGTAAGAACTATTAGTTTGATATTGTAGAATAGGTGCTATTGTACTTTTTACGGTTGTGATAATCGAATTTCTTCTACTAATGTGATTTTTGGAATTATTTCCGGATGCATGTACTTTTTTTGATGTCATTTGGACTCATGATATACTACAGAAGCACCATTCTAGAACATGTTTTATACAACTGTTCACGCAAAATTTCATTTTCAGGATCCATCAAAAGTTTTCAGAATCATTCAATTTTTCGAATAGAAATAGCCCACTCCTGAAATAATAGAATATTCTACATTTTAAGTAAAAAATCGCACTAGTAGTTTTTCATATATTAATCTGGGATCTTTATGTTGATTAGTATATGATATTCCGAATTATATGATCAGATTGCTAAATATCTTTTCAACAAAACATATTTGCTTTGCAACATTAACGACATTATCTATTTTTTTATGACTAATATTATTTCACTAGAAAATTTTCTGGTGATGCTGATGAAGAATCTTTGATCATTTGCAGATATCTTGAGAGATGCTGCAGCTGTCACAGCTAATAAACTGAAGAAAAATATTGGTGACTGTAACGCTTTCAAAAATTCTTTCCAATATTTGGAAAGAATTACATAGAAACAAATAATAGAAACCTGAAAAATTTTTATTCGTTGTGTTTGAATTTCCTGTTTAACTATTAGAAAACTGAACAAATATTAATGAAAATTAACACTGATAACTAGTATTTTCCTGTTAATGATATTAATAATAAGTTAACGCATCAATCCGCTTTATTGTTGCAGTAATTTCAGTGGTGAAATATTGCATTAACAGTGAATAGATTTACGTAATTCCTAGAACAAATTGAAGTTCAAAACCAGCTTTCAAACTAATTATTGTGTAAATTCAAGCAGGAAAGACATGTTTATTGCATTATACCAAGCCAAACCCAATTGTGTTATCATAACATTGTTTATCAAATTATTGATTTTCATTGCTTTGTTCTTTAATCCAAATTATATTAAGCCAAACCTTGCCTTGATTGAGTTTTTTAATGATTCCTATTTATTTAATGAATGCACTAATGACTCTTTCTGTTGTTCTATTATATACAAGTCTTTCTTGAAACTTTATAATTTTATAAAGTTTATTTATCTATAACATGACACGGTTATATTAGAATAATCAAAAACTATTAAAAACTAATGTAATAAGATATTAAAAAATGTGTTTATATAATCCTACAATCTTCACGAAGATTGTAGGATTATATAAACACATTTTTTAATATCTTATTATATTAGTTTTTAATAGTTTTTGATCCTACAATCTTCACGAAGATTGTAGGATTATATAAGCACATTTTTCTTGATGTAATTGCATGCAATATTCACGAAGATTGTAAGTAATCACATCAGAACAAACTTTGCATGCTGTAATCTTAAACTAAGAATAAAACTGACAAATTTTGGAGAATTAGTTCATAAATCTGCCGAAGTATTTTTAGAAAACTTTACTATGAGATGATAAGTAAAGAAAAGCAGAGTGTTCAAGAATTTATTAAACCTATAGATTATACATTTGAATTTTATCAACTTTACACATTCTATTTTTTTTATGTAAAGATTCCTTTAAGAGGAAAATTCTTCTATTCTTCGTAATACTTATAAGCTATAATATGAGGATATGTTTAAATAAATTCTTAAAAATGAATAGTAAATTATGTGAACAATTTGTAAATTAAACACTGAACAAGTAATAAGTTAGATTATAGCTGAGCAAACAATAAAAAACAATTCTTAAATTTAATAATCAAGAATAAAAGTGAAATATTACACAACACAAAGTGGATCTGTTTAATCTGATACTGAAATTGAGATTAATTTAAAAGAATAAAATGTTTTGCGTGAAATTACTAGTTTATAAAGTAACCTATATGTCAATTATCTACAGAATACGATGTAATTGAATATTTTTTAATTCCTTGTTCCTTGTTCAAAATTTACGCATTATCATCTTTTCATAAATATGCATCATTCAGTGAACTTTATTTTTCTTAATAATAGTTGTACATGATTATTAGATTTATATATTGCAACTTTTACTTCATGTTAACAAGTTTTACATATTTGCATATATTGTTCATATACACTATTATTTATTTTTAAGTATAGATATCCTCACATATAATAATTCTTACTTGTAAGTTTTGTGTAATTTGTTACGCAAAAATATTGTAAGAAAGCATAGATATCTTTCATACAATGGATGGATATCTATATTAACTTAATAATTTTTTCAAGCAATTAGACAATAATTATTTTTTGTTAAATTTAATATCCTTGTTATTTCGTTAAACGAAAATTATAAATTATGTTAAAATGCATTCTTTTCAGTTTGTATAAATATGCAGAATCTTCAGTTATTACTGGTAATTTTCAATGAAATTATTATTATTATTACTAATTGGCTTCTTTTAGTAGTCGTTAGTTATTCATTATGTTAAATTTTAAATGGAATTATCCTGAAAGTTTGGTTATACAATAACGAGAAAAGATTCACTGTAAAGCTATGTATGTTTATATCATTAAAAAGCAGAATTTATATATATTTATTTTCTAAATCTCTTTTGTGAATCGAATCGGAATTCCAAGAAAATCATATTTTCTTTTATAAATATTTTTTTAAGAATACGAACAAGATTTCTGTCGAGAGATGACAACCGTATGATTATTCTATTTGTAGCGAAAAGAGCTATCTTACAGTAGAGTGCAAACACAAAGGGTATTTGATCAATTCACAACACCTTGAGGGCAGCACAGTCATGTAAGCCAGTTTTGTTATTTCTTTCACACGGAATTTCCCTAGCTATTTTTTGATTTATGAAAGCATGGTAGCAGTTAAAGCACGTTATAAATCTATTGTAACGAAATCACCTACACTTGTTATCAATGGCATATTTTATTATCCATCCAAAAATAGCTACTGACTCTGATATAAACGATCGGTAATAAGTAATATTATGTGCTGGCTGACATAATCTATGATCTTGTCAAGTTATATCTGGAAAATTGTCAATAATGTTTGACGCGGATGCATCGATGCAAAACCAAGTCAAAATTCACTTTCTATCTCATCATTTTAATGACGAGATTTTTTTTAAATCCAATATTTATCTTGGATAAAACGCGTAATTGTTACTTTCTGTGAATGATTTTTATTACTTTTGATCTATGTTTCATTGCATAACTTTGTTTAACTCGAGGAGATAAGTTTAACTGACGTTACATGACCCACATTAATTGTTTTATTTATCTCTAGCATTAAAATTTGATATTCGGAGTGACACGAGAAAATCGTCTATTCATTATAACGCGACATTTAAAAATTATTCGAACTTAATCACGTGGCTTACGCGGAATTCCTAATCAGAATTTAAGTGGAGAATACATAAATTCTTCTTAATTAGACTTGATCACGTGCCAGAATCTAATTATAACGAATGAAGTTAGCATTGATCACATGACTCCCCCTATCCTAATGACCAAACTTCATTTTTCATTCGACGTTAGTAATAAGTTTTCGTTCCGAAAGATGGAAGCACGTGTAATTTCATCATCAATCAAGTTTCTTTTTATTTTTTATTTTTTTTTGTTTTAAAAATTCATTCATTATAAACCAATCATTCAGAACAAATTGCAATAAAAACGTTAAAGAAAAGAAAATACATCGGAGGCGAAAACTCAGTAAGCGCTGAAAAATATCTCGGTACAGTAATAAGATTTGAGGAAAAAATGTGAAAAAATATCGTTTTTCGTCCGATATCGCAATCTCCGTTTTCGGTTATTCATACAAGAACAATTTTTCTGGCTCGTTAAGTCTCTCTTAATGTGTTATATTAGTAGCGCAGAATGTTATCGATATGTCATATTTGCGCGCTATGACCAACTTATGATACCATTTGCAGCCATAACAGATTCATGCATAAATTAAATAAATGTAAATTTGGTATATAAAATAAATGAAGTGAAATGGTTTAACATTTTAAACGGTCATTTTATTTTGATTAAATTATAAGAAATACAGCAGCGTTGTTAATAATTCGAACTGAGCAATCGGAAGAGTAAATTTACGCGATGAAATCAATTATATTTTTATTATTTTAAATAATCCAATCGAGCTTTGATATTCAAAAATTCAAATTTTAAATTAACCAATAGATTACCGTATTATAAAAATTATAAACAGCGATCAGAGTTGTGATACGAATTTTTAAAAATTTTCGTTTGAGCAACTCTGATTGGACAATTCGAAAATTGGCAATGATTTCGATTGGATAACTCGAAAAATTTTTGAAAAATATATCAAAAGAATGAAAAACCGATTATGGTTATTTCTGTAAAAATTCCAAAAGCGTCATATTAATTAATGCAATAACATAACTGCATTGAAAAGCAATAAAAATAATCCAAATGGTGCCAAATTCTCTTCTCTTGGTATATTTTGAAACAAGATATATAAGTATGGCAAAAATTAACGTTTTAAAAATGTCTCCTGTTCGGTAGCAGAAAGGATGTTTGAAAGAATTGACAAACTCCAGACAACATAAAGGAGAAAATCTATATAAACGTTAAAAATCATAGCACGTTCTTATTCCTCACTCGTATAGCATTTTATAACTGGCTACAATCCAAACATAACAATTTCATTTATTATCTTTATCAGAAACTTTATGCAACCTGAGTATAACTCGATACATCTGTAATCTTTCTTTTATCAAAAAAAAACGTCCAGGAATGATAAACCGCTATCTATCAAAGCATCCATGCTGAAGATTCGCAAAAGTGCGCCAACTCCATTATACTTCTTTTTTCCTCGTCTTTTCTAAAAATATCGGATGTCTTTTGATAAATCTTTGTTGATGGATTTTTGTAGGATTGTAAGATATAGTGTTTAATGGCTTATTATATCTAGATAGTTGAAATCCAAAATACTGGTAGATATACTTTTATTGTAAAGGAAACAATCAAAATAGTTTCCTTTCAGCACCACTTCGTATCTGTCTAATAATTTTGTCGTAATGTTCGCCATTCTTGTCGTCATTTATTTATCTCTGATTTTACACAGTTACCAAATGTAGTAAGATCATTAATTAAGATTATAGCTGTTTACTAAATTAAATTATTTTGTTCTCCATTAATTGGCTAAAACGCATTTGAATATATTTTACTTACTAGGAATTCTACTAACGTTTGTTGCATATAATAAATTCGAGTAAGAAATTAATCATTAATAAATATTCTGTTTGAAATACTATGCAAGAAATTATTTGATTGATAAATGTAGTCACAAATCCTTCTAAAGATGCCATATCATCCTTATAACTATGCGTTAATTATGAACTATAATCAAGTGACACACTTATCTCTTGTAAAGCATTATAGAATTTTTCAAATAAGTTCCCTACGTATATTTAATTTAATATTTATAATAAGATTATTTAAATGGATAAGATTATCATAACTGCTGATGTCGGCGTAACAACCACGAAACATGCTATGGTTGAAGGACCGTTACTTATCTTATTTAGCAATAGTAAACTAATGCTATTACTACAGAATTCTGAATCGTATCAGCATTATATCCGTTTTATCCACCGTACTCGACGGATCATATCCGAATATAGAATAGGGTTTATCTGGATCTATTCAGTACGCAATTTGAGCCATATATTGAATATTGTATATCCAGTATTATTATCTCCTAGACATAAGCCGACTGGTCTGCGTGTGCGGTGTCTCTTCGCTGCTATATTCAATACACTATATTTTTTATTAATATTTTAAATATGTCGGTTCTTTTGGCCACTTTTCGTCTTGATGAATACTAAATGACGCTATGCAATGTCCATTGCCAATTGGCAGAAAGATGAAGGCTGTCGATCATGTCAATGCCCATTTTAAATGGTTCGATGCTTAGTCTATTTTGGAACTCACTAATTTACCAGTCAGTTGAATGTTATTAATGTTGTTCCACTAATGCTTACACGGATAAACAATTGTTATGCTATGTTTGCGATTATTTTATCTGGATTTATTAAGTTATATAGCCTTTATTGGCGATGTAAATTTGCACTTTAATCAATATCAATATTTTTAACATATGCCGTATTTAGTTATAGTCTGAATATATATATATGTTATATACAAAGAAAAATATAAACATTATATATTAAACAGCATATTGTATACAAACATACATATATCATACACTATGCAATATATACTGGGAAATTCTTCTTCCCATCTCTTTTTATTCATTCGAAATTCTCTAGTATAGTATAATCTGAATGTAATCGTCGATATTCTTCGCAATCTTTTAGTGCCTTACATTAAAACGTAGATGCTAAATGAACGTTTCTTGGGAATCGGAGCAAGCACTCGACTCGTATTGATCATTTCTCCGCCCGATCCGTAGTATTAATAATAGTCCGTTGTTACTGCATAAACCATTGTTACATCTAAATATAGCTATCCTATTGTCATGCGAAAATTTTCAGTACTTTCACGTTAATTCGCCTGATTTCTTTATTGTAATTTAACTAATTTTTTATCAAAATTGAACTGTATGTTCCAGAATTTTGTGATGAGATAATTTCCCAAAATTTTAACATTTTAGCCTGTAGACAATACCGTCTTTGTCAAATTGTTATGGCAACAATACTATATTTGTTGTCATATCTCTTGTTTGTTTGTATATACTGTAATTCAATTAGCTCGGCTCTTATGAAATGCATTTTGATAAAATTTTATATTTAGATTCTGAGAAAACTGACAATTAAATTATTTATGTTCTTAGAAATTTAAATAATAAACTTATTCTAGATGAAATCAGATAATTATTGAGAACATTTTTATCAGGTAAACACGTGGCATGCCAGAGTCTTACTATAATCACTGTTACTTTACTGGATCCATTGAAAGCGTGACGCTATTATTATTATGTTACAAAGTCAAAACGAATAATGACAAATAAAAGAATGTGTTCAAGGAAATTTGCTATTTAAAACATAAACTTAATTTTGAAAGAGAGAAATTTATAAATTACATCACACATGAAACAATTTTATGTACATAACTCATGATTAGATTGTTATAATGTTATATCATCAGTCATCATATAGTATAATCTATATACTATAGAATAAATGATTATGATATCATTAATCATTACTTTATAAATATCCATTATTATATATAATATATCATTGTAATATTATTAGGACTGTATATTTTGCAACATTTTATTGTTACAAAATATGCCAATATTATTTCCGATAAATTTTATTTACGAAATTGCATGTTATGTAATTTAATTATGGAAAACTCCCTAGCGTTGTGTTATTGCTTTGTCATACATTTCCAATTCGTAAATCATATTTTGATAAATTGTTAAATTTATAATTTATTAGAAAGAATTAGTATAAATTAGATGTTGCCAATCCAAACTTTGTTTCAAAAATGATAAAAATTTCAGAAGACACTTAAAATATATTAAAGCAAATTTATGTTTAATAGAAAAAAATTTGTCTTTTTTTATGATACATCTCAATTCAAACACGAATCTTAATTATTGTTCAATTTTAATTAATTTTTATGATACATATTATTTTAATATGACCTTTTTTCATTAAATAGACTTCAGTTTCAAAAGATGCTGTTATGTACTAAGTTACTTATGTACGATTTATATAAATATTTTTATTTGATATAGGACCACGATATTTGTTTTTACACACAAAAAAATTCAGTTTTAAAAAGTAAGAATTACAAAAGATTGTTTTGTCTGATACATAACTAACTTTCTAATGATAGTTTTATAATGGGTGAGTATATACAGTACCTACTCATCTATTATAAAACTATTGAAATGAGTCAAACGTGTTAAACTGATTCGTTTTATGCGCCACGAATTCATATGTAATAACTCACGATTTTACCAGGATGATTCTAAATTATCTACAATTCTGAATGATCTAAATATAGGTCCAAAATGTTTCTTTGCTCTCATGGGAAATATTATGTAAAATTTTATGATGATATCTTAAGTATCAAACGCACAATGAATGGACAAACAGTTTTTTAATGGAAGCTTTTAAAATAAGTAAAGGTGGCTTTTAAACTTTAAACTGAAGAAAAATAAAAATTTTCGAAAATGATACATAAACCGAATAATGCTGACAGAAAAAATAAACAAATAAAATATTTTTACAATATTAGTTACTAAGCAATTTAATATCAAGAAATTTTCAATCTCTAAGGATGATAAAAGCTAAAAGAAAATTGTTTCGGATTTAAGATTTCAGGGGGAAAAAAGGAAATTGGAAAATATCAGAGTAGAGAAACAAAATTGAGGATTCAGCTGTAAAAATGTAGTACAGAGACGAATGTTATATTACCGAAATGCGTCAAATGCCAGATGTTTGGACCACATAGCGGATGAAAGCGAAAAAGTATATCTATTTACCGGTAACAGATGTTGAAGTAAAACTGATATTCGATAAAAGTAAAATATATATATATATTTATATAGAAATATATTTTCGAGAGTTTTATTTTATACTTCGAGAATTCGAATTGGTTAAAAAAGCCCTTACAGTAAATTAGTGTTTATATTTGGTAAACCTTCGCTTTTGGTTGACACCAAACTGCCATTCTGTCGCTTGTGTTCTTTTATGTAAGTGTTGTGTTGATGTGCAACCATTAGTCAACTGTCAAAGCGACATTCTGTTGACTGCTACACATCTACTCTTTTCTGCTGATAATGCCTTCAGCGATTATGTTTCCTTTTTTTTACGAGTGGTTTTCCCAGTAAAGTTTATGTTAGTCAGCTTTTGAACGCGGTGATAAATAGTATTTCCTTCGAAATTTGGGTAGAAAATATCGTCTTTATTCTTGTTAGAAACTTCTCTCTCTATTTCTTCCTTAAAATTTCGCTAATTACCATAAGACATTAAAATAAATAACAGATTTAAATAGCAATGTTATTTATTTAATCCCAAGAAGGATGTTAATCGATTAAACATCTAAATATTCGATTTTTAAAATTAATTCTGTTCGACTTTATTCCATGCATTTAAAAAGTAGAAAATAAAGACGTAAATATTCTAGTTTGTTCTAAGTTTGAATTTTAAAGCACATTAAAATTCAAATAAATGACGTTTGAATGAGTAAACAAAATTCAAATTAATGCATTATCTTAATATCGAGTAAACGAAAACAAGAAGTTTGAATAATTAAATTTAAGCATTTGGTTTGTTACTCTGTGATAAATTTTTAAAATTTGAATTTAAATCAACCAATCGATTTACTGGCTTGCCGACAAGCGCAGAAATGAAATTTAAATTAGCCAATCGGTTTGTTTCTATATTGTAACGTATAAAAATTTGAATTTAAATTAACCAATCAAGTTATATATATGAAAAATGAAAATTTTAAATTAGAAAAATTAAAAAAAAAACTCCTGCAAAAAAAAGAGGAAGTTTATCGAAACTGTGAAATTTCTTTCGTTATTTTAGAACAACTGTTGGTAACTTTTGAAGTAACAAGTCAAATAAAATGATAGAGCCAAAAAAAATACCTTTTATAAAAATACATGATCGAGAAAATAACTGACTGAAGTAATCTAAGAAAGTAAAAATCCTAGAGAAAAAAAAAAGAGCTTTAAAAAACAATCCAAGATGGCAAACTGCCCGTGTCGTTTTTGTATCCGGATACCAGAACGACATTAATATAAAGTCCTGTTTAACCCACTTCTGTCAAGACATAAAAGTATGAAATCCAACAATTCGAACACGTAAACAAGATACTAATCAGTTTATGTTCACAGATAAAATAAAAAACCAGACATCTCTTCCTTAATTCTTTATACCATCATAGTTTTTCTTCACTTCTGCATGTTTTGAAATCTTGTCAGTGTTATCAAAATTCTATATCAGTGGTCTTCCATTAAGGACTATAAATTGTCAATATATATATATATTTTTTTTCCTCAAAAATTTTCTATTTAATCGTTTTAATTTATTCTTGAAAACGTAAAAGATAAAAAATAAAATAAAACTTTCTATAAAAAACTTTACGGTTCTGAATATTTAATGGTGAAAACTTATGCAATGTTCGGAACTTTACACTCGAAGAAAGTATTTGGATTTCTGAATCGATATAAGATATAAAAAAAGAATAAAGAAAGCTCAGCTGTTGCAACATCTCTCCAATTTAAAAATTACCTATTACGTTTTCATAAAACGAAAAAAAAGAGAAAAAAAAGGAAATTCTTTCTAACAATTTTAAAAAATCAATATAGAGTTAGTTTAAAATTTCCTAGCTTACCGTTTCAGTCTAGCGATAGACCGAAAATGATCAAAAAGCTTAGTTCGACTTTCTGGATCTATCAATTATTTCTTTCGGATTCCAACTTTCAACTCTTCTCTAGATATTTCTTTTCAATCTAAGCTTAATAATATCGAACAAAAGTTTCATTTTTTTTATAATTTTAATAGAATGACACAAAAAAAAAAAAAAAATTAAATTACATAAATAATGAGTTGGGTATATTAATTAGAAAACGCCATTTACTGAAGTCGTTAAAAAATGCAGCCATGTGTTAAAACGATTATAATTAATCAGATACGATTTGTTTAATTTTCGAAAGATACCCGATTAATTGTCTAACATTTAAAACTTATAATTTATGTCTGACAAATGTAACCAGATTTGAACTTTTAATTAATTAAAGAAACAGAACAACATTAAAATGAAATTATACAAATGTACAGAAACATCCATCAGATTATCAAATTCCCTAATGTAAAAATACGTTATTCAGGTATAGTCTCGTGTTATTTATCACTTTAATTTATTCTTAGATTACATAAAAATGGCCACAGCTGCACTTATCAAGAAGACGAGACGAGAGAAATGAACCAAGTCTCTTAAATTGGATTATAAGCACAAAATTGAACTGATGGGAGAACAATTGTGTCATTATGATATAAACATATAGTCTAATTTATTTTTTTAAATGTATTTAAGGATAGTTTAGTTTAAAAGTTTAATTCTTTAACTTTCTTTTTTTTAACATTTTTATTTTATTTTGTTTTCGAGAGAGATAGGTCTAGCGTATTTATATCTACGAATTGCGAAAGTCTAAAAAGTAAATTTTATTTTGAGATAATTTTTTTTTTTTCTGGAATATAAAATGCAAAAATGGAGTATTAAACTTTGTAATGCGGCATAGAAGTTGAACGGAGCGCACAAAAAAGTTTATTTCTTCCTTTTTAGAATCTTTCATGTGTGTAATACTTATGCACTTTATTTGCTTACATTTTTATACGAAGTTTAAATTGAATATTTAGTTTTTTTATCCAATTTTAAGAGTTTTTTTTTCTTCTATATATAGTTCAAAAATTTACTGTAAACTATTTCCTGTTGTATAAATTTAGCATAACAAAATTTATAACATTAGGAAACTTCCTAAGGTTGCGGTTTAATTTATAAAAATATATTAGAGATTTGTTTATTTTCTCATTTTTAATATAAGAAAATTTACTTGTAATGAAACTAATGTTTTGCAGCAATATATTAAAACGATATCTGAAATTTTATATCTAATGTGTATCAAATGTTATTTCTGTTAGGTTGGATGGAAATTTTTCTCATCAAAGAATCGCGTTTACTCAACTTGCAACAAATTAAACTCACGCCCATTTTTACAGCCCCAATTCTCACAGACGATAAAACTTGGAAGAAAAATCGATCCAAGTTGGTAATCCCTTTGCACTCTTTCCAAAAAAAAGAAAAAAAAAAAATATATATATATATCGAAAATTATAATAGGATTTGGAACTTGGTGTAAAACAAAGTTTCGACGAGTGTTCAACGTCGATTTATTTTATTTTATTTTTTTTTTTTCCTTTAACTTTTTAGTCTTTCGTTCTAGATAAGAAAGAGATTCGCTTGTTGAAAAGGTATCTTATCTCAAAGCGAATTTAGTTGTTATAGTCAGAAGACAAGAGGAGTTACCCTTTCTGACATATTTTTTTCTGGAAATGAGGAGTTATGGTAGCGAGAAGTCTCTTAGAATCGGAATTTTTCAAAAAATCCTTTTCAGCAAAGGTGTCTAAACAGTAGGAAGCCGGCTCCAAGGGAGTACGAGAAAAGCTTGGTGACATTACTGAATGGTGACAAAAAACAATGGGGTCATATAAAGTTGAAGCAAAACTGCCTCGAAGGCGATATCTGTGAAGAAAGAAAACAACAGAACTTTATAAGAATAAGAAGCTTTTGTGCATCTTAGAAGGCTATATAATGAAAAATAAAAAGAAAAAACTTGGATTCAGAGGTGCTTGGTAGAGGTTTAACGGCCAGAAGCGAT